>OMLP01028991.1:7274-17902 GCA_900302685.1 Spondyliosoma cantharus | reverse complement strand
GTCCGAGCGAAGATAGCAAACCTTTATTCGGCTAACAACTGCTGCGCCGACAGACTCTGCTCTTGTACCTTTCATAATAAAAGCCCTAGACAGTGTCAAATGTGTAACTACGTATCAGGAGGGAACCTAAACTGACTCTTACCTAAACTGACTGACTTAATTGATTAAGACGATGGGAAGAAGACGAAGAAGAAGAAGGACAACAAGAACAAGAGATAATTTATTAATCCCCTTAGGTCAGATCAGGTCTATTGTCTTGCTCGTCCACCGCGGCGTCCTGAACAGGTGGCCGTGCTTTAGACTCTGCAGCTGCTTTACTTCCTTCGCTGCTAAGAAATGGAGAAATGGGCTTGTATTGCAGGGGGGAGTGGTTTGTAGAGTTTCCAAGGCTGCATCTGAAACCTCCTCATACTGACACTTATGATTTAGAACATGAATACAGCAGAAAACAACTGTTTGCTATGTAAAGATTAGTGGAGTAGAGGCCTCCCGAGCAGAGAATGACGCCACACTTACATACAGGCTTCTCTGTTCTTTGTTTTGGTAGCCGGTCTGGCGTCACGTGCATGTTTGTTCGTGTGAGTCAAATCCTCTTACTTGCCTAACGTACTTGATGGTGACTTTTTGTTTATTTCCTTGTGTGTCTAGGCAACCCAATCCTCAGAACATGAATGTTGTCAGAGTACGTTTCTGCAAACCACAGATATGTTGAAACTTTACATTTCTTTATGATGCAGCTTCACAGTTTTCACAGTATACTTACAGTCTGGTGACACAAAAAAACACCTGGTTAGAGTTAGGAGAACACCGTGTTTAGCAATCAGTTAACTGCCAACATGTTATTCTGGGCTGGAGGGGCCACTTTCTGTGTTTCACAACTCTTGCTGAGAACATGAAAGGAGGGGGAGGTGTGGCTGTGTGTGTTCGGTCTGATACGCTGGTGCTACAGTGACATCTAGTGGCTGAAAATCTCACATACAGAACCTTTAAGTTCACAGCATTACCAAGAAAACCATTAAATCTGTCTGTGATGATGGTAAACTCCCTACAGCCGAGAGCTACTGGTACTGGGCGATAAAGTTGAAAATGTGGATGATGTAGAAGAAGTCACCCAGCTCTAACTGCTGATTATAAATAGTACAAACGTTTGATTTATGGATGTGACATGTGTATCTGAGGATTTTTCCCAAGAAGAAACACAAGAGACTCTTTTGTACTTTAGTACTGATTTATGCTGTAGAATAATGAGCCACAGTTGAAACCTTTAACTCCACTGTCATTCACCACTTTTGTCTCATTGTGTCCATGCAGCAAGTGATAACGTGGTGATCCTGTGGAATGTGGCTCGCGGGGAGGAGGTGGTGAGGATCGACACCGTACACACTGACCTCATCTACAGCGCCTGCTGGAACAGGGACGGCTCCAGGATTCTCACCGCCTGCAAGGACAAGTTTCTGCGGGTGCTGGACCCACGCAAGGGCACCGTCCTCCTGGTAGGTTTCCAGCTCTTACTGTCCTTTTCCCTAAAAACACTGCGCCGGTGTCCATGTTAAAGTGACTTATTTTCATGACTGATTGATCTGCTGGTTATTTTGCTAATTAATAAGTTAATTATTTGGTCCATAAAAGGTCAGAAACATATGAAATAACCCCTCAAATCTCTTAAGCATGCAAGATGGTGTCCTTTTGTCTGACAGAGACATTCAGTTTAATTAAATGTAAAAGAGGCTGGAATCAGCTAAAATGAGATTTACTTTACAGATTACTTTTCTGTCGACCGACAAATTGACTAATAGACAAATTGTGTCTGCGCTGATAATGATGTGATGTTTCTAATTTCCTTTTTCTGTTAGTATGCATAAGACAATACAGCTGGGATATAATGCTTTTTTCTTGTTTCTAACAGATTTGTTTGTCTTTCTGAATCTATAGCTGCAGCAATTTGGTTAAATTAATCAGGAAAATGTATTTTATCATTAAATTATAATTCTTTATTTCTTCTTATGATTTATTATCAGCTCTATTACCTGATACTGATAAGAACAAGTATACAAAAAAACATTTTCAAAGTATTAAACCATTTTGGTACTTAAAATGTAAAATCTAATAATATATTTTGTTATTATTGTGGGTAACTCTGTGTCCACACAGAAAGCAGAAATGTCTTTAAGTCATCTAAAAATGTAAAATGTCCAAAGTGTATGTAACACCTTCAACTCTGCTCCTCCTGCAGGAGAAGGAGAAGCCTCACGAGGGCTCCAGACCCATCAGGGCCATCTTCGTGTCTGACGGGAAGATCCTCACCACCGGCTTCAGTCGCATGAGCGAGAGACAGGTGGCGCTGTGGGACCCGGTGAGTGTCAACAAACCTCCAGCAATATTATTTCTTAAATCCATGATAGCATTTCTGTACAACATTAAATATTCATCACTGAGTTAAATTTAAGTTGTTAAATTTAGCACTCAAGAACTCAGTTAATCTGCTTCATCGGGAGAGTGTGGGCGCAGGTTAGATCAGATGTGACTAACAGCGGCCTGGCAAAGTGAGCAACAGTCCTGCCCACGTCAGAGCAGTGAGAAGAAACAAGTACAACAGTACAAAAACCTAGACATGAAAAATTGTTAAAAATGGTTTCATCATGGCCTTGAAATGAAAACCTTGACAGTGGCGCTCAACACAATGTTAGTAATTTGTCACCAGGGAGTTCTTTGCTGTACTCACAACACTGCTGTTACACAACGTCCAGCTTGCAGCACTGAGGGCGTTGTTGCTCTGAAATATCCCACATGAATCTCAATTAAATGAATCTGTGGCTTACCTGCAGTCTGCTGTAGAGGCCTCTCTATACAAACAAGTCACACTGGATATAATCAAATGTGTAACTCTGTCGACGTATCTGAACCTCGTTTAACAGAAGAACTTCGGAGAGCCACTGACCCTGCAGGAACTGGACACCAGCAGCGGCGTCCTTCTGCCATTCTTCGACCCAGACACTGGAGTCGTCTACCTCTGTGGCAAGGTTAGATTCAGATGTTGTAATAACTTTTGTTCTGTTGTTTGTCTCGCCCACACAGACAAACACGGCTGACTTTCGTATTTTTCCTCACAGGGGGACAGCAGTATCCGCTACTTTGAGATTACAGATGAAGCTCCTTATGTCCACTACCTTTCCATGTACAGCAGCAAGGACAGCCAGAAGGGGATTGGTTCAATGCCCAAGAGGGGTCTGGAGGTCAACAAATGTGAAATCACCAGGTAGGGGCATTTATGTGTTTATAAAAACAAGAAGTAGGTCAGTGTTTTTAGTTGCGCTAGAGGTATGGCTCTGTGGATGGCAATGCTGTTGGTCAGTCAGTCAGTAGGTCCAGACTCTGAGATGAGTTGCCATGAAAGCTTGTACAGACACTTGTAATTAATCCTACGTACGATGGGCATCCTGACTTTCTCATCGACACCTTCAAAACTAAGACATTCCTGTCACCCTCAACTGTACTTTTAGTGAGATAATGTTATTGTTTCTAGTGCTGCCAACTCAGGAACTTAAAATATGAATAGATATTTATACTTTCAGGTTCTACAAACTGCATGAGAGGAAATGTGAGCCCATAGTCATGACGGTGCCACGCAAGGTACAGTATGCACCATATGTAATTTTATCAGTCAGAATTAGTTTGCAGGTTAAGGTTAATTTGTGCATCACTATCTTTAACTCACTCTTTCCTGCACAGTCTGACCTGTTCCAGGAGGATCTGTACCCAGACACCATCGGTCCTGAGCCCTCAGTCGAAGCCGACGAGTGGTTTCAAGGAAAAGATGCCCCGCCTATTATGATCTCTCTAAAGGACGGGTTTGTAACGACCACCAAAGCCAAGGAGTTCAAAGTTCACAAGAGTCTCCTGAAGACCACGACCGCCTCTGCTGGGAATCAGCAGGACAGCAGTGGGGTGAGACGATTAAAGATCATTCTCATGTTTAGGGTTCAGACTGTTTCAGAAACTTCCAGTAGTGGAATGTGACTAAGTACATATACTGAAATACTGTATGTAACTTGATTATGAGACTCACTTTTTATTTATATTATTATTTAAATGTTATGCTTCAAAGGGAAATATTGTAGTTTTAACTCAACTACAATTATTTTACCTTGTTTAATAAGGTTTTACATATGAAGATCGACTTAATTTCAACTTGAATATAAAATATGGATCCACAATCTGCGTAATCAAACTCTTCATCACATCCTAACTCTGTCTCTCTTTGTCTCTCTGTCCCTCAGGAGGTCCAGTCCTTGAGAAAGGAGATGAAAGATCTCAAAGCAGCGATAGAGGAGCTGACCAAGCGTGTGAGTGAGCTGGAGAGCAAGCATTAAACTAGAGAAGTTTGGTCAACAAGAAAAATTTAAATTAAAAAAAGACCAGAAGTCAAGAGAGAAACAATGGAGCGAAGAAAGACTGTTGTAACTTCTGACTGTAGCGTGACAAAGGGAAGGTTTTAAGACAACAGTTGAAACAAATGAAACATCATTTTTCTTTGGCTTGAAGCTTGAATTTGTTTATTTGGTTTTGTCTGATCAATTTTAAAAGTCCCTATTTTAATATATGCTTTTAGTTTGAAATAAAATCTTCTGTATTTTCAAAATATTGTTTTCACTTTTTTTTTCCAAACACGTGAAACACACACGAAACACACTTTTGATTAACACCAGATTTTAATCATGTATACTCATAATTATACAAAATGAGAAACAAACAAAAAAAGAGCAATAACGAGAGTTATATAAAATGTTTTGAAAGGTCATGTGGACATTTAAGAATGGATCATCAGTGAAACAAGTGCACACAGATGCTCCCTGAGGCCTCGCGAGATGCATTTGGTTAAAGATGAGAATTAAACATTAGACAAGATTGTAGAGAAATAGACAATGCAATATAAAAAGTAAAAAATGAGTCACTGGTACATTTATTAAGGCCGGGTGGCTCTTTTATGTACTGAATGTTGAGCTTATTGACCTTAGATGTATAATTTACAGCTTGTATACTTTTTACTTTCCATGTAATTTTAATAGCCTCTGCATAACCTGGCACCTAACTGTGAAACAGCTTTGAAATTGAAAACATATCCAGCATATGAATATGACAGAAAAAATAAGATCAGTATTCACTATTTACAGACTTTCTACTTTTTTCATTCAGTTTTTATCCCCCATATCATCTCCTTTGTCGCTCCCCAGTCTTTCACCAACTAAATCCCCCTCCCCTCCTTTCTCTCAAATACCAGTCCCCTTCATAAAGCCACTACACGTAGTTTTTATTAGGGGCGGAGGCACCGTTGCTGTAGTACTTTGCGGTTCCACCGGAGCTGCCAGATCCAGGTCTGCTGAAGCAGCAGAGCAGACCTCCAGCAATAAGCAGCAGCACGCCGGCCGCCCAGCCAATAAAGATACATGCTCCCATCTCCTTCTTCTGATTAGCTAACACCAAGGGGTTGTTGAATTCTCGCACAATATTGTGGGCAGACCAGCTGACGGGGATGATCACCATGAGGCCGGCCAGCAGCAGGCCTACCCCGGCCACCAGGCTGATCTTGGGTTTGGCATCTTCGTTCTCAATGCAGGTGGTGAAGTCGGCCCCACAGAACAGAATGAGGAGGCTAAGGCCGCTGAGCATGGCGCTGATGATGGTCATGGCGCGGGAGGCCTGCAGGTCAGAGGCCAACACCAGCAAAGAGTCGTAATTCTTGCACTGCTGCTGGCCAGTACTCTGCACGACACAGGTCGTCCACAGGCCCTCCTGACTGCTCTACTCATACACACAAAGTAAAAGGGAGGGTCAGTCATTTTGTGGGACATAGGCAGCACAATTACTCAAAAGAAATACTTTTTTGTAAGGGTTTTACATACAAAGATCAACTTGATCTATAATGCTTCCATGTTCAGGAAAGGCAGTTTTTAAGTCAGTACCCCTTTCTGTGACACATGCTGTCAGTGCACTGCAGAAAAGCAGTTCAATTTATGTTGGTTTTACATCCTTGCCATACCTCTCAATTTTCTTCCTATTTGCAACCTTTCATTAAAACAGCTTGAAGTTTTTCATTACCTGTGCAGTCACAATGTTGGCTCCTACGAAGGACGACACCCTCCAGCGTGGGACAGCACAACAAACGATCACCCCGATCAGGCCGAGGACCCCGAGGGCCACACATACAATCTGAATGCCCTTAGATGCCATCCTGGAAAAAGTCAAGATGAGAGAAGGATCAGAGGCATGAAGCTGATATTTAAAACAATTGTTATTATTTGTTTTTCTTCATTGCACACACATGATTAATTTATATTCATTTACACTGTTCACACCCAAGTAGTGCAACTTCAGTGTTAAAACTCCACCTGTTTCCCTCATTGGTTAGGGAGGAGGAGCTCATGAATCTCTTTCAGAGATCTCACATGTAAGCGCCATCTATCTGTTGTTACTGTGCTGTAACTGTTGATCTGTGTTTTTTTTTTGTGTAATCACATAGCTGACTGCACATTCAGAAAAACACCCATTCCCTCCGACAGGCCTTCACAGGATTATGTGGCTTAGGGCTACATTTTAAAACAAGTTCATGTCCTGACAGGCCCAGGGCCCCCAGATCTCCACCCGTTACAGACTCAACCACTCCCTCAGATCTTCTCACTCGGAAAATCTTCCTTAAACTACATTTATTTATTTTAGGATCTCTGATTCAACTTCTTGCAGACAAGAATTAAAGTATGAGTAGAAAAGAATGTTTTAATCCTTAAATTACTGTTGCGTTATTTTAATAAATGGTATGTTTTGATATCGGAAAAATTAAAAAACAAAAATAACAAAATGAAAACATGAAGGACATAAATTCAGGCACAAAAAAGAGCAGATGTGCCTATACTCTCTCGAGACTTGTTAATTACTGCTAGTTTTTTTTTATACAACGCGGATAATCTTTTCGCACAGGGAAGACCTTCTCTTTGTTCTTCATCCTTACCAACAATTTAAATGATCCTTTAACAGCTGAAAACACACACGGAGCACATTTTGGTGTATTTTTTTGTAAACATAGAAAAAAGTCTCATATTATACTTAAAGATGACCATTAAGCAAAATTAGACCACAAATTTTGTGAAATAACAAAGGAGAGCCAAAAACCCAGTCAGAGGATGGATGGGGGTAACTCTGGACTGAATTTAGACCAAGACAAAAATATCTTACTTTTAAGCATATGTGACTTGCCCCAGATCACAAACTTTCAGAGCAGATTGAACACTGAAAACTAATCTGATGTGGGTCACGGGATCTTACATAACCAGATGTTTTTGTTCCCGCTCCTGAAAATGCACTTATTTCCTCCTCAAAATTATTAGTATTGCTCATAAATATTATTTATTTTCAAATTAAGGGCTACATGTGAAGTCTCATCAAGCCTTTCTTAAAAAGGGCATCACACACATTAAAACATTAATTGAAAAAAAAAGAATCACAAACATGCTGCTGCTTTTTCCTCTCACAGCTGTTTATTTGCACTTTTCCAGATTTTTTCTGGTGCACATAAAAAGATATTCAACTAATCCTCCAACAATCCTTTCATCATCTGTCATTTCAAGCTTTTGCAGAATCATATCTCTGGTCAAAGCTCAAGCTGTCCATCTGAATATAAAGTGGATTTAAAAAAAAAAAAAAAAACATGCTTACCTTTTATTAAGTGTCCTGTGAACTTCTGAAAAAATGAGGTGAGATGATTCTTGAGGTTCTTCTTTTCGTCCTGCCTCTGCGTTGTTTTGAAGATGCTGTTTCCTGATGTACAAGTTTTATACAGAGGGTGCGTGATAAGATGGGGGGGTATTTGTAGAGGAATGTGTGGTGTAGGGTGGGGCTGAAGTCTAAGGGGGAAGAACACAAGGGAACAGGAGGGAACGACCTCAAGACCAGACTGGACTTGTCCTATACGTCTGTTTCCCTCTCTTTTTCCATCTCAGACCTGCCATGGATCTCAGGAGTTCTTATTTAACACACCTCAATGGATAGACCTCAAGAGTTTCCAATAAAAACAAGCTGTTATGTTCTCGCATCAGGAGTCAAAATTGATCAGAAAAGATACACAGGTGTTGTTGTGATTACAACAGTGAGTGAATCATTTATCTGCTAAAAAAAGAAAAAAAAAAGAGGGAAAAATGACTCACCTGGAAGACTGAATACCATCGGAGATTCCATACCTGCAGATCCCAGATAAAGCCGCCCCTGTCGAAACTGTGATGACGAATTTAGGATGCTGCCTTAGGGAAACGAGACAGAGTGGGATTAGGATTTTGCGTAAGAATATAAGTTTCATGGATCATATGATGGAAAGAAATGATGAAATGAAAAGGAATGTTGTGAAACCAAATTATGAATGTCCTCGTTTAACACACAATCAGACACACTGACACATAATATACAGACATAAATAGATTGTAGTTTGGAAGAGGGTTCAATGATGGAGAGGCACACTGAGTATTTTTATACAGTAAATACAATTAGATTCAATGTTCAGGGCAGCACAAACTCACACAGCCTATAGGAGAAAAGGTGTTCACCCTGTTTCTTTGCAATAACAATATTATCATCTCAGATTTATCTCAGAATGTCACATCTTCAAAGATATTGAGTTCCTTTTGATATTTTAGTCTTAGCTACTACTTACTACTTCCCTTCCCTCAAGAGACTTTTCCCTTTTGCCAGGCCACTACTGGAAATAAGAGTTTGTTTTTAAGTGACTTGCCTGGTTAAATGAAGGTGAAAAATAAAATATGCAATTTGCAAAAACATCCTGTTGCACGTGATTGCTTAGAATTAGGAAATCTTATTTGGTCATATTTGTCCACTTCAGCAGAGAGCGGAAGTCTTGATGTACTGCTACTGATTAAATGTGACCTGTTACTTGTGTTTGCTTAGTTGTGTATTCTGGCTCTAAACGTGTAATGTTGCCTACATGTGAACGTTCACATATGAAAAGATTTAATTGATAGCTTAGGCAACGAATGAAGTTGTTCTTAAAATTTCTTTTTACTATTATTTCCTTCCGTTGACTCTTTTATATTGTTTCTAAATAATGAGACATCACATTACTTAAGTATAGTATAATTTAGTCATTCCTACAGCAGCCTCTGACTTGCATAATTCAATTTAATTCAGCAGATCAATTTGCAATCGCTTGCTTATTTCTTTGTATGCAAGCAATGTATATATATCAAATTAACTGGAGTGATATGATGTCATCTAGACTGCAGTGTTTGTAATTAAGTATGGGTAACTTCACCAATTTCACACATTAATGTGTGTTTACTACTGCATATTTGAAAAAGTAGTATAAAGCCTTTTGTGGCTCCAGAGAAAGCTGCATGTAATCAATCAAGTATATGAACTATCCTGCAGACTGGTGTCTCTGTGACAAACAAGCAGATCTGAGTTATAATATAACTCATATTATGCACTCATCCCCCCTATGAAACTTCTGTATCCATTTCTGCTATCAACATGTGTCTTTGCTGAGTCAGTTCCCCCGACATCAGCTGTCTCAACTTGCACCTCGAGTGACCGAATACCGAAGTAAACAGGTACATCACTGAGACAAACAGAAACAACAAAAACATTTACACAAAGAAAGAAAGTGCGTAATATATAACATTCACCGAATTTACAAGAAGGCCCATATAATTGAAAATGTGTCACAGACAGCTTTTCACAGAGTTTATAAAGTTTCTCCTAACTCACCAACTCACAAAATTCGGTGATTTTATATTGGAGTCTGAGGAATGTCTCTCCCTCTTCAATTTCTTGCTGTTGTTGACTGTGATTGATGTATCTGCTTTGACCTACAGTTTGCTGGTGGCCTCGGCCATCAGGTGGTGCCTTTAAGTGAGGCTCGAAAATATGGAAGCAGAAGTAGCAACACTTTTTTTCCCTGTTCATTGCATTTCAGTGGGCTGACCTTTTACGTTACGTTTCTAGCAGAACTTTAGTTTAGTGCAAAAGTAAAATGGCAGCAAGTTAAACTACCTCCCCAAAGTCCCCTGGCTGAGAAGCTTGTGGTGACGTTTGACAACAACTAAAACAAATTTAGCAGCAAAAATTAAGCAGTCAAACTGACTGCGACCACATTTAACACACTGCAGCGGCTTGGACGAAATAGCACAAGTACAATTTTAAGGTTTTATACCGCAATTTTGATTGTAAACACTCGGTGGCGCACTTTGAGCTCTCCCTCCATTGATGCGCCTGGGAAACGGCTGGGGGCGGGGTTTAATTAATGACGGACCAAGCAAAAGTCCAATCAAATGCGACGATTCGGGATTCTAAATTCCAGCATGGACCAATCATCTTCTTAGGAACGTGTGCAGCCCTCGTTTTGACTCAGCCTCCTACGTGAGACACTTCGGTAGAAACGGCCCTCTTTTAAAGTTCCTGGGGGAAGAGTGGAGGGACCCGGACAAACCGAAGGAAAAGGACCAAGATAGAGCTGAAAGGAGAGATATTTACACACTATTCACCCCAGGAGGACTGCCGTTAATCTGAAGATAAGGTTCGGGATATATATATATATATATATATATTATTATTTTTTTTATTTTTTTTTT
>OMLP01028990.1:0-13221 GCA_900302685.1 Spondyliosoma cantharus | reverse complement strand
CACACACACACACACACACACACACACACACACACACACACACACACACACACGCACGCACGCACGCACGCACGCACGCTATGTCTCTCTTGCAATTATGCATAATTGTGACTGTTGAAATGTGTGCGAGTCTGAAATCCCCTGGTTCTCCTCACTGCTCGAGGGGGCAGTCACCTCTGCTGCATGGCTTTCACACAAACACACTTTGCACATTAAATGAAAGGGCAACATTCAGGAAGTGGCAGCACTTTGAAGACAGCATTTCATGTTTCCAAGCGCGGAGCACTTATTGGAGGTCAGACTGAGGGGTCTATTAGGCCTCTCATATTCATTACGGAGGGTGAGAGGCGAGAGATCCAGGGAACAACAATACCCCCTAGTTACCATGACCCCTGGACCCAGGATGTTTTTCTGTTGGTTTTTGGTTGTTAACTCCTTGAGAGAGGATTCAGTATATACAGGCTGCAGTTTTAGGTTATGTTGGGTTTTTCAAGTTTTTCATGCGCTCACAGAGAGACCAAATAGGGCTTAGGAGTAGCGATTACTCAAAATATTCATCACTGCGGTGTGTTTTCAGATTGTGATCCCTGCATGAAACCAATATTAGAAGGAGGTTTGGTATTTTTGAAACAAAATAGAGCCACAGGCAACGGCCCAGAACATTTGAAAGACGGTGGTGAAAATCATGGTGATGATTATTATCCAGACATAGAGGGAGAGGCAATTTCAATTCACTGCCTGAGGATTAATGCCAGTGAGTATTTCCTCAGTGTGCTTTGTGAATGTCTTCCAGGCTGCTCAAATGTACCATTACTATGCAGTAAAATATAACTCTGAGAGCCTTTTCGTCTCTGTTACATGCTGGCGAACATGCCAAAACATGCAACGCTCAATCTCACATAGTCACAGAAACTTAGAAATACATATAGCAGATCAAACACACACACACATACACACACCTACACACACCTCCCGAGCCCCTTGAGGGACGATATTCTACACCACGGGCCAAAGCACATATCCTTACTGATGCAGTATCACCAAGCCCTTGTCATGCACACTACCTGGAGTGTGTGTGCGTGTGTGAGTTAAACAGACACGTCAGTTTAGACTAAGGTGATCGGCCCGCTCCGACCCAGCTCCGGCCCCGCGGGGGTATCCCAGTGTCCCGCTGTCCCGGTGTGGGAAAGCAAAGTGTTGGATGGGGTATCCCGTAGCGCCTGCCTGGCTCCTGGGCAGCAGACAGCTAAATCAGTCACAGATTGGATTATGAGCGGAGAGTTATGAATACATCTTTCTTAGATTGCGCACACAGAAAAGCACAGGCAGCCGTGAACGTGCCGAGGCTATTCATTATGACCCTATTACAATGTAGACATAACACGCACATCAGCCCCCACATGTAAGGACGCTGAACGCTCTTGCTTTTTTAGGTGGTTTACCTACGTTACCCTTTTTTTTTTTTCTCTCACTGGACAGTTCCGCTCTTCGCCTTGTTTTATCCCGTTTCTTTTTCTCTCTTCTTTGCTATCCGTCTTTCTCTCTCCCCGCTTTCTTTCTCTTTCTTCTCTCTCCCTCACTCTTGTCCTCCTTTCTTCTCAGCCCTCAGGTCATAGACTCAGTTTCAAAGTGTTGATCCTCATCTGAAATCTATTGCAATCAGCACAGCGCTGGACATGAAATACAGGCCTGTGAGATCTGATACATGTGTGTGAGCCTGCCTGTTTGTGTTCAGATGGCATTTTGTTACAGTTTCATCCCAAAATAATCAATGAGACACCTGGTAGAGCAGTTGTGAAACATGTGAGATGATACATAATTCACATTTGTGAACTCTCACTGTTGTTGTGTTTATTGGATATGCTACATTGCCTCAATGTTATTTTGCTATGAGAATAATAACTACTGTTTTGTAAGAAATAAAATGCAACCAAGACAATATCAAACAACATCCATTGTATTTCTCTTATTTTGGATATTTTCTTAATCTTTTCTTTTTTTTTTTTTTTAGGTTTTCACCCAAAGCTTTTTGACAAACTCATTATTATGAAGTCCAGGAGAGATACACACTTGTCCATGGAGAGAACAACCACTTATACTGCCACTATACACTCAGTTGCCAGTTTATGAGAGGCAGCTACAACAACTAGACTTAAAATTTTCAACACACATGCAGTATATGCAGTAATTCAAACGCACCACAAATTGCAGCCTCAAAAATGACCAAAAAGTTAAATCAACACCTTTCTAAAACAATTTCAACAAAAACTGAACATTTTAACCCCCATGAGGGGAGGATTTGTTGCAAGACTGTTTTATTAGACTGCATTAGTTTTACCTACTTAGTTTAGTTTGAACTAATGTCAATGACTAATGATGATATGCTAGACAACCTGTTGTAATTGTTTAGCTGTTTAAGAGCGAGACATTTTTTTCTTTAATATTTTAAATGATTTTTGGATTATAGCAGAACCACATTAAGCAGTATATGAAAACTACATGTACACCTTTTGAGTTAACTTCAGAGCAGATGCTGCATGTCGGGCATGATCAAATGCAACCCTGCCATTTTGGGCACCACCTGAGCCACATGAATTTGGTTCAATGTAGAGAGCATGAAAATCTAACAAAATGCTTCTTTTTTGTTTTTCACATAAGTGTTTTTGGTTAGTTCTGACTACTTCAACAAGTTTTATCACAAGCTTTTCTGTCATTATTTGTCATCTGCTATTGCTGGTCCAGTGTTTGTACACGGATATAGTAACAGTCCAAAGTGACATGTAAGTGCAGATTTTTCATTCATTTCCTTTTTTTCTCTTCTGGGAGGAAAAAAAAAAATACATACATACGCTTTTTGTTTTACATATCTTCCAAAATTGTAAATTGAAACTTGAAAACATTGTGCAGCGTCCTTTTTCGAATGTCAATCAAAAACAAAGGCAAAACTCGAGGGGTTTTAAAGTTGAAATAACTGAGCCATTGTTGGGTGGATTACTTCTCAGTGGGGCTATTTTGACTGTCATCAACTTCCGTAAGTAGTTGTTCAGTCATTATTGAGATTATAGCAATATATATGTTGCGTATGTGTGCATGTGTATGTGTATGCTCCTTGTCTGTGTGGCACTGATCCCCCATGCGGGGTTTTGAGTATCCGTCCTGATCAGCAGGAGCTGATAAGATGAGTGTAGTTGTTGTCTTTCATCACCCTGGATGAAACATTCCTTTCTAATAGTTTGGATCAGCCTCACAGGCTGTTAACACAGACGGAGACACTCAAAGCAATGTTACCTTTGTGTCTACTGGCTGAAAAAGCCAAAATAACAGCGATTTTACCATGTGGAGTTAGACAATCTGCTCTTTTAAATGAAATATATATTGTGATTTAGAAATAAATGTATTTGTGGCATAAATGATTGCCAATTGTGTTTCTTTAATTCCAGAGTTAGAAAGTTATTCGCTATCATTAGAATTTTTTGGGGAAAAATAACCTAAATTGTCTGACATGATCTTCATTGTCTTTTATTAGTCACTGATCTCATCCTTAAAATTGTAATGTAATAAGCACCACAAAGCAACAAGCACAGAGAACCCAAGACATGACAGTTTAATTCTCTGACAGTTTCTCTATGAGTTTACCCATCTTGTGTTTCTAAAAGCACAAGCGGGAGTTCTTTGTAGTCTTTGTCCGTGGGCCCTCGGCCCGTGTGCCGGCCAAGTTAGGAAAAGGCCAAACCAGTTCTCTGCATTGTTAACAACATTTAATCAAAGCTCAATCAAAATAGCTGCCTTTCTTCCCGTGCCTGGCCGGAGGTAAAATATGTCTGTCGCAGGGAGTCTTGTCTCTGTCCGCTGACAGACGACCAAAGAGAGGGTTCTGTATGTCCTTATCTTCATCTAACCCTCCTGTCAAATCAACCTGCACAGCACATGAAAGAGAGACAAGAAACACCCCCTAAACTAAACTGTGCACTCCTTCATATTCTCTATGAATGAAACAATCCCGAAAAAGAGACCAACTGCCTTTTTAAATTTGACGTTTCAAATGTTTTAGTGCTGGTTAATATTTATTTCAGACTGATGTTTAATTTCCATTTAGAAAAGCTTACATTTTCTCAAGTGGTTTTTAATTTTTCCTTTTTATTTCCAGCTAATTCACTTGAGCACAAACAATAGATGCGCTGATTTCAGTGCAGATAGTGTTACCCATATGGGAACAGTCAGACGTACAGCTCGAGTTCCCAGCCCATATGCTGACCACTCCAAGTATCAATCACTGCATCTAAATGACTTAAAAGAGTCGTATTGATTACCAATACAGCATCATAAATCAACATGCAGACACTCTTTTTCCCTCACAGTTATTGTCTCTCCCTCACACACACACACACACGCTGTCACACACACACAAACCTTATGAAATCATAACAATAAATCTGTTGGTTGCACAGGACAGGGAGATGCAGATGAAGTCATTCTCGGGCTGCCTGTAACCTGATAGACGATTAGAGACGAATTCAAGTGGAAAAGTGTTGATGACAGATACTGAAAAAATGTTTACTTCTGTATTTTTTTTTTATTTAAACAAAGTCTATTTCCCACAACAGTCAAGAATTTACTGTATGTTTTTATTCTGTGTATATTATGTGCTGGGTTCATCTCCTCCATTCATTCCCACTATGTAATGGAACACATGTTCCTTTGCTGCTTGGCCAGAGGGCATACATGGAAACTCTGCAGCAATAAGAGCATTTCAGACTTGAAATGTGTTTTATTCACTTATTTATTTATCCCCACAACACCCTTGCAATATTGATTGAATCAAGAAGATACCGCAGCATGTTCAAAAGCTTTTTAGAGATCCAAAGAGGAGGAAACACCTCTTTGATCGCTTCAGGTGCAATCCACACAGTATTTAAGATGGAGTGGCATACATGTTTCTTGTCTTCTTTTTTTTTTTTTCTACTCGTGGCGTGTGTACTATTTCTGTTGGTTTACTTCTTTGCATGAAGGTTTACTTTGTTCCCTCTGGTTTGCTGTGTAAGTACAGGGAGCACACTTCTGAACAACAACAAACACCACAAGCTCCGTGCAATAAAAGTATCCCATCTAATATTTATCAATATAACTCTACCTAGACGTTGTGAATTGAGTTGTGTTCAGCCACTCAATTTAGTGTGAAGATGGAGAGAGAGGGGAGAGTGCTGAATGCCGCTGATATTTTTAGGTGGTAAAACTTGTTCAGTGTCTCACTGCAAAACAGAAATGCAACCAAAGGCTTTGCTTTCTGTGTTTAGTATTAGAGTTTGAAGGGAGAGTTATTTAACAGCTGGCTGTCATTACTCAAACATGGGGAAGTAGTGCAGTTGTTGAACCCCTATTTTAAGCCTATTGACCCTGTTTTTAGATTTGGGGTAATACACATTTGGTACTGTCAGTTTGATTTGAAGTATACTTGAGTGCATATATATGAAATAATGGAGGAACCTGTCGGCCTGTGCAAGGATGTGGCTTGTTTGCATTTTTGGTATTTTTTGTAGTTCTGCCAACCAACATGGAGAGTCTGGTTTAATTTCTGATTATTTGCTACTAATTAAACTTCAGTCTTTTATTTTGTGGTCTACATTACTACATACATTCAACAAGATTGTACAAAGCATAATCAACGCATCATTTTGTTGAATACATTCATACTAGTGCAGCTGCTTGTTGATGAGTTTCTCTGGATTCTTTGTTGTAGTCTGTCTGAATTGACTAGTTTAGGTCAATGTAGTTGGTGAATTGGTTTACCAGCTATCTGTTTGAAATAGACATTCACAAAGTTGGTCTGTCACTCTGTTATCATTTCATGATGAGGAAAAAAGCAGCAGACTCATTTTTTTAACATACAGAGTGATGTTTCCTCTTTCACTAACACTAACATGTACAAGCCGTATTGATCAGGGAGCAGCCATTAGAGGTTGACTGTTGAGGTTTGTCCAACTTACAGAATTCATTGCAGCTTAGTAGATTTACCACTGATAGTTGTTATTGGGGCCAGTCAAATCAACAGCCACTAATTTAACTTTCACTTGTGATGTTGAGACATGGTTAGTTATATACATTATAATTAAAATTGTGAAATGCACTGCTCCAAATATTGATTTTGATATTTAAAAAAAAGTATGATTCTTGATTGTGTGGGCTGTACGCACAGCAGGCACTGCACATGCTCCAGATGATGGTAATGCTTCTACTCATCTTCTCAAGTTTTGCACCACTACTGTATTTCGCGTCCCTGGTAATATTTTTAGGGTGGTCGACACATATTTTGTATCGTTTTGCCTTTTTCTTGTTCAGCCGAAAACAAAAAATCTGGAGACCTTTCTAGCTGCTGCGAGGTTGCTCTTTTCTTTCCTAATGCGCACATTTCTTCTTCTTCTTGATTTTCATGGCGGTTGGCAAACAGCATATCGCCACCAACTGGAATGTAGAGGTGGATCGGGAAATGTGCATGCTTGGAAAGCCAAACCGGCATGGACCCTCAGTTATAACATGAATGAAACCACATGTGTGTCTGTGCCACAGGTACAAGTCTACTGCTGTCTGCAGACACAGAAAGTATGTCCGAGCTTTCATCCTTTTGCCAACCCACATCGATAATATGTTGTCTAAAACAATGAATGCACTTAATTATAATATGACAAGCATCTTGTCTTCCTCTCCACCTCCTATATTTATCTATTTCTTTCTTCTGGTTTTATTTCCTCAGTCTAAATTGCACTTTTGTCTATCCTGTCTGACTATTACTCTATTTAATAGTGCCTTAGTCACTCCCCAGCCTGTCAGCAGGATGAAAGGATTTGGCTGCAATTTTTTCTCCAAGCAGGGAAGTCTCATTAAATTTGCATTAAGTTAAAGACGCGCACACGTTAATGCTCTCACACACAGAAACGCATAGCAGTGTTGGCGTATACATTGAAAATATTCGCACAAACACAATGCAATATCTATAATCCCTAGCAGTAAGCTCACAATAATATGCCTTGTGAGACTGAAGACTATTTCCCAGTTAGAGACTGATGAGTGTATTGAACTTTATTGTCTAATCTTATAACACAGTGTCTCTTGGTTTTTCTCCATCTGGTCTCCTTTACATCCACTGCCAACCCCGCTCACTATTTCTTCTCTCTCTGTCTCCCCCACTCTCTCTGCTCATACAGTCCAGTTCTCTGCTCTCTCGTGTGGAAATGTGAGAGTCAGACACTCTTCAGTGATTCTGAATGCTACAGTAGTTAAGGCCAATTTCTGTGTTAACAGTGTTCAGTACAATATTCATTGTTAATGATAGCTGTGACAATATATTTGCTCTTGTTTAATGAGGATGAATACTCTGAGGTCAATTATTATTAAGCACGTTAATTTATGGTTTTGTCATATTGACTTGCAGCACAGCTTTATGTTTGTTAAGCTGTGTTTTTGTCTATGCAAAGATTTGAATATAACAACCTGAAGGTGAGAGCCTGGACTGAAAATGGGTTTGTTTTATTTGTTTAGATATGGAGTGCTAAATGATTACTCCATTTTTTCTGAAGGAAACATCAGGAATAGTTCAGAGACTTAAGGCTGTATATAATACTCAAGTCGACAGGGTTGTGGGAGAATGGAAGTGTGAGAGGTCCTCAGAGACCTGTTCCTGTGTTGTGAAAACAAAAACACACATAACACTGGATGGTTAGATATGTCACAGAGAAAGAATGAAGGAAACAGAGACCAAGGCTTGCGTAGCATTATTTTATCTGATGCCAAAAGTTGGTTGCAGCACTCTATAATCAGTGCAGCTTTTCTTTAAAGGACATGCAGTTGGCTCTGTTTTTAGGATTTATTTACAGCTAAGTCCCAAATATCAAAGAGCAACATCAATTAAAATGTGGCCCATTAGACTGAAGTGGTGGTACAATTGTAGCAGTCAGAGAAAATGTACGGTTGAATTGTACAATAGGTTCATGTCTGCATGTTCATTAAGGGATGGAAGCAACAGATCCTCCACAGCTAAGTTGACTTTCAGCAACTCCAAAACAACATATATAACCATTCCAAAAACATCATGGCCATTGCAGCGCAACAGCGACAAGACCTGCGTCGTACAGCCGCAGTTTGGTTAGGTTTAGACAAGAGCACTGCTTGGTTAGGTTTAGTCACTAAAACTATTTGGGTATGTTTAGGAAAACATTGTGGTTTGGGATAAAATCCCTCTGTTACTTTTGTAACTTCCGTTACTAACGTTCCTACTTTACCTAAGTAGCATATGCTATCATCTTCCTTAACTACGTTAGAACGTTGAAAGAACTCACTGCTAGTTTCACACTGAACACAAACAGCCATCTCCTGAATGAAAGTCCTGCTCATTTAACTCTACCGTCCATCCCCGACCACCTCCCTATACAGACTTTCTATTTTTACTACTTCTCTCACTTCCTACTTTTCAGCTGTAATAATTGCTACAACTTCTAGAGGTCACCACCTAACTACAAACATTGATATGGGTCATAATAACGCGTTTTCATTTTTGACCTATGTGGTTGTTTATCTGATGACGATAATGTCATAATTCTGATGGTTAGCAGGTATGGCTACCATTTATACCATCTTAGTTTTGCATGCTAGCATGCTAACGTTTGCTAATTACAAATGACAAATTGAGTTTTTACTCCCATCATCTGACAAATTTTATGGAAACCCATTCAATAGTTTTTCAGAATTTTCTCTTGAAACCGCAAATCTGAACGTCATGGTACTGCTGGAGGAAAAGCTAAGTGATCACCAAAGTCAATAGGATTTATCCTCTGGGAAACATGAATGTCTGTACAAATTGTCATGGCAATCCATGGCATGTTGCATGGCTAAAAGAAACTAGTGTATATACAGTGCTGCAGCACAATGACTATTAATACAGACTTTGAGTGTTGGATATCCAGCATAATCCTAAAAATAGTGAAGAATAGTCTGAATTCATATTGGGGCTATATTTATATGTAAGTATGCAAATATGCACATGCCTGTAAACACATATAAAGGCACACACAGATTAGAGAGCGGGACAGTATGAAAACCTGCAGTCCATTCTGTGCTCCAGTTTGAGCATCTGATCTGAGCAGAGCAGACAGGCGAGAGCAGCGTGCCCTAGAGTCATGTAAAATGCAAAGGAATATACTACTCTATTAAAACCTCCTGATGGCAGAGAGTGACTACACACACACATAAACACATGCACATGCACATGTGTTCTTTTGTTTATACACACATGAGTGGAATGCACTTACACTTATTGTTCAATTGGCAGCATCATAGCATCCAGACACCAGCACTTAGTAATTATTGCTTATGAATGGAATACATTCATAGTAACTGCCTCTTTTGAAGAGGTTTGAATGCAAAAATATTACAGCTCTGTCTGTATTTCATCATTTAATAATTTTAATTACCATAAAGGGAAATACCGTCAGAGAATCGACCCAGATTCACAGCTGCGGTTTGTTAACCATCTTCATGGCACCTCTTCGTCCAAAATTGTCATCGGGTATCTCTTCCACAACACTTCTGAGTGCACTCCTAAGTGTACTTAACTCTGGCAAGTCCACATGTTCTTGTTTCATTATTAAACCCTCCCAACAGACTATCAACTTTTTATTCCCCCCTGCCGCCAGAAGTTGCCTCTTTCAAAAATTCTCTGGTACTCATCGAAGCCTCTAACCCCAAACAACGCTTTAAAACAGTTAAGTTGGAAACCACCCCTCAAACGCGGGACAAAATATTTACTTCAAGACAATATTTTTCCGTCTGACAACAAGCAGGCTTTATGCTTCTTAAGTAGTGAAAGTGCCGGGAGTAGTGCCGCTCTGAAAGGAAAGATCTCAGATGACGTGTTCCTTTATCATCGCCAGAAAAGCCGGGAGACGCTTTTATGAGGCATGCACATTATTATTGATAGACAATCTCTGCGCTGCAGGGCAAAAGTAGTTAATGCTGTCTTAGGTCTCATGTTCATGTCTATTCTGTCCGCTTAATTGGTGTGCAACGTAGTGATGAACATTGCATTTCAGTTGCCTTAGTGAGCCAGGGGTTAAGCAGGGTTACTTGAATGCTTTCTAATGTCTCACATTTCAATCAAGGCTGAATTAAAGCTGCAAGTGTTGTCATTCCTCTGGTTACTTGTCTCGTTTAATCGTGTCTACACATATGCATTACATTACAAATACTCTCTCAGACAGACAACACACACACACACACACACCTCAGTCTGTATACAAACACACCGACAAAAAACATCTTGAGGCTGATCCCAGGTAACAATGTAAGAGACAAATGGTAAATCTCAGAGCTCTCCCGAGGCCTCGTGTGACTATTTTTGGAGTCGGTGCTCATCTCGGCTCATCTCCTCTGACTCTCTCTTACCGCTGACAGTTTGCTCTCTCTCTCATGCTTCCCTAAAACGCTTGCTCACCCCGAGCCACTTGTTTATCAGTCTAATGTTTGTTCTTGTCAGGGACAATATGTTCTCTCTCTGCAGCAGTCTACTCAGTTATTCTTCATCTGGCCCCTGGGCTGTTCTTAGGCAGCCCGTGTCCCAAGACACCTCTCCACTGACCAATGGAGGGCTTTAACTATTTATGGCTGTTAGGTGCTGGCTTCATACGAGCAAAATAGGTAATGGGGGTGTATAGGGCACATCAGTGGTAACCAAGTGTTAAGGCATTTTGTAAAGACTGATCGGAGCTTGGCTCTTTGTGACATCACACAGGATTTATGAAGAAGTTAGATGTTTTTGTTTATGACAGGAAGGGGTTATGGTTCCATAATGCTACTTTAGCTAGGGTTTTCTTTGTGACTCCAGAAATTAAGAGGAAAATAGAGCAAAAGATTTTCTCCTCCAAGCATCTTTACAGAATCCCAGTTGAGGGGTCACAAAAGCTTGCTTGGACGCTTCCGGCCCAAGAGGAATTTTCCCTTTTCATTTCCGTCCGCTCGGGATGCGATTTCACACCATTAGCCTCCCCTCCTCCTCACACCACCCTTGGACCATAAATATTTCAACCTCTCAATCTATATTCATTATAAAACACATGCCCAATGCAGTATGTGGTTGTGAGGACACAGGGCTTTTATTTATTCATCTTATTTATTTATATTTCTTTCCTGAGGGCGAGACGTTGGTTTCTATCCATCTTTGCTGATTGCTGGCTATTACAGAGCACTTAGAGCTTCTCCTGAACTGGCCAGAGGGGAGCACAATCCTCGAGAGATTGACGTGCTTCAGGGCTAAGAGGTGTGTTTGTTGTGTATGTTTTTCTGGGGAAGTAACAGAGAGTTATCACGAGAGTGATAGCAAACTTTAAATATCCGGAGTGAAAGACAAAAAAAATCACGTAAAGAAGAATTGTTGTGTTGTAGTTTGTCACATGATTATCAGTGTTCTCATCTCAAGGCTATTTCTGTCGTGTTCAATAAATTATTTTTAATGCACATTAAATTTACACTCACTCTGCTTGCACATATATTCCCCCTGCTCCTCTTACGTAGCTATGTGAGCTTAAGATGTCCCTTAAGATGTTCAAGTTTCTTTATATAGTCAAAGTTAGCTACCCTCTTTTTCACCTTGTCACATGCTGTCCTGCCTCAGTGTAACATGAATCCCATTTTTAGACTTTTTTGTCATCCTTTATCCAAAGCTTCATAAACCTTTAATGACACAACTTATCTGTTTTTAGAAAAACACATCCATGTTGTTGTCATATGCAGCCTTGGTTGGTCAGCGTGAGTGCTCGTTTGTACTGTACAGCCCGACCATTACTGGACTTTTGGGGCCGAAACTGACATTAGGGAATAAGATATCAATATATTGGCCATTATTCTTATATACACACGCACTAATCTCTGGACTCTGGATTTAAAAGTGATCCAGTTTGAGACTTAGTGGACTGTAATATCCAGAGCTCCTGTGTTCTTGTCCTTCAGTTTTGTTTTTTGTCCAAGCTCTTACCAATCGACATCATCCTAGTAGACATGACTATTAAAACAAAATTTCATTGTGCAGACCTTAGTTGGAATACGTGCAACATCATTGGAACAAAAACTGTGGTGTTTGGGCAGCCATTTATTCAGCAGCATCCAGTGATGCTGTACATGGCAGTAGGCCAGTGTCTGTTTGGTCTCCTGGGTGTTACTGTGTGTCATGTCACTATAGAGGCATGCAGGTCAGCTTTGCTACACGAACAGTACATGTTCTGCTCTGCTTAGATCTGGATGACCGCATCCTGTGGTACAACGCCATCAAGGTGTACGTGGGAAGGTTGGGTGAGCCTTTGTTGTTGAAGCTGTATGTGGCCATGCATGTGTGTCTATGTGTGTGCGCCTAAGTGTGTTCAGTGTCACAGAAACAATATGTCCAGTAGTATCTGCACATGTTTAAAGGAGCGGAAACAGAAAAGAATCAGCAATTCTAATCCAATATAGTTTTTTGTCTCAACTTAAGCAAAATATCTAGCTAGCAGTCCTATTTGTGTGTGCACTGTTTGTCTGTTCAGTTAAATTTTTTGCAAACTTTTGTCAGAATTACCTACAAACAAAACAAGAAACTCACAGTAAAATCCCGGTGCAAAAGAGACTTGGCCATCATGATTACACTGACTGACATGTAAGACAACTGTAAATTACGCAGGTTTGTTTTGGACAGAGAAAGATGGAGCTGGTTTAAAGGAAGCTGGAGGGGTTGGGGGTAGAAAAAGTTAGGACACTCTAACAACTGTATCTGTTGTTAATGGACCTGTATTGACTGTCAGTATGAAACCACATTGAGTATTCCATGTCTGCAAATAGTGGAGCTCATTCTCTGGTGTTATGGATAAGTGTCGACCCCCCTCTCCCTCTCTCAAATGCCTCCCCCCAGACTTAGAGCAACCCTCCCCTGCCTCCTGTCGTTCTTCTCATTCCTTCCTTCTCCTCTTTCCTCTTCCTTTATCCCTCCATCTCACCTATTGATTGGCCAATAATGTGTTTTCAGTGGTAGATTAATGGCACATTATCCTGACAAGGGTGTCTGAGGGGACAGGACGTGAGGGAGGGCGTTCGAGACGATGTTCTTTAATTGATACTGTGTGTGTGTGTGTGTGTGTGTGTGTGTGTGTGTGTGTGTGTGTGTGTGTGTGTGTGTGTGTGTGTGTGTGTGTGTGTGTGTGTGTGTGTGTG
>OMLP01028988.1:0-12271 GCA_900302685.1 Spondyliosoma cantharus | reverse complement strand
CGCGCGCGCTGCAGGGGCCGTCTGCTGGCACAAGGTCAGCAGCAAGTAGGGTGGTCCATAGCGGCAGGCTCCAGTCTAATTGTCTGGAATAATTGAGCTGCAGCCGAGTGAAGAACAAATCACGCCCTGGGACTAATCCAGGCCTTCCTCCCTTCAAGGCCCCCTCTGTGTTTTGTAGGTGTGGGTGTGCGGAGTCGCCTATGTTTTGTTAACTTTGCTGATAAAACCTCAAGAGAACACATTAACTCAACATTAGCAGTGGGTGGACTGCAGTGTTGTTTAATGGTGGGAAAATCCATCAAGGAGCCATGAGTGGTATGTTCTCAAGTCTCGTCTACCGCGTCATGAGCCGTTCCTGTCTTCTAATTTTCTTATCAGCTCCGCCTTTTGACCTTGCCTGACAAAATAATTAGTGTATTAGTCTATGTATTATTCCAAATACAAGTGTTTAAAGAATAAGTGTAGGCGAGCATCAGTGCAGATCATAGCTACGGAATAGGTAAAAAGGCTGAGGTGGCGACCTGTAGGGCTACCATATTGTGGAATTCAGTATGTTATAACATGGATCTAAAACAAATTCCTTCTGTGTCATCATGAGTATGGTAAAGGATGAATTGTCCAACTTTCTGTTTTATAATTGCATCATTGTTCTTCCCGCAGCTATTGCTTATTTTCATTATCAACTAGAATGGCAGTCAGTAGAGCGTATACCTTCACCAAGGCCCAGCAGTTCCCTTGGATACAATAAATCCAAACCCAGTAATAAACTTGATAGCCCATATTTACCATAATAAAGCTCACCAGATCTAGGATTGGCCCCAAATTGTGCTCACTCGTTGATTTTTATCAAGAGCCATGCACAATTCCAAAGACGTTAACAATAATGTTGAAAAACATGTTAAAGGAAACGAAAGAACCTTCCTGGATCCGTCCCTTCACCCGGATCCGCACTAAAAGTTAATGGGGTCTGTTCTGGGCCGAAGCCCATCCTCTAACCAAGTTTCTTGGAAACCTGTTCAGTAGTCGTGTAATCCTGCTGACAAACCAACAAACAGACAATCCAACCAGCCAAATCCACCTTTACACCAAAGTAGAGTCATCACCAGCCTTCATGTGTCTTCAGCTACATCTTGTTTCCACTAGAGGGAGACATTAGGGCTCAGCTACTCACCATCACCTGACAATAAGAAGGTCCAATGTTTTAGTCGCGGTCAGGGTCATTTTTGTGTGGAGTTTGTGTTTGTTCAGATTGTTTATGTGTTTGGGTCAAGAGACCCATCTGCCCCATGAGTGATGGGATAGCGTGTCCGCCTCACTTAATGCTCAATAAGGGTATGAATAGAGACTTTGTTTAGATATCAATCAAATGTTCTACTTTTGCTCAATGCCCTCAAAGTATTTCATCTAACTGTGATTTTTCTTGTGTGTTCGACAGCCTCATATCATCAGATCTTACACGTATGACAGACAATGAGCGAGACCAGATCGACCAGGATGCTCAGATTTTCATGAGGACATGTTCTGAGGCCATCAAGCAGCTACGCAATGAAGGTGTGTTTTTATTGTGCAGCACATTAAGTACTTTACAAATATTATTGTGAATGTAAAATACGCTTTCAGGTGAGGCTAGTTTAGTCTTGCATTGCGCACCATATATGTAAGACACAAGTTAGATTTTTGTTTTTGATTTGTCTTTACTTTTTGGCACTATACAAAACCTTTGAGTTTGTCTTCAGTAAGTGAATGTGTTGCTGTTGTCCACGTAGCGGAGAAGCAGGTGACATCCGCCCAGCTAAAGGAGCACAGAGGGGCAGTGCTGGACCTCATTGAAACGTATCTGAGAGGTGAATTCATACAACCTATTACAATTCAGACAGCATACATCTTATAGTCTGTCCTCTGTGGGCCATTTTTTGTGCATCCATTTGATTATCTTCAGGACATTCACTGGCTTGGGGAGTAGCCTCTGAGCCCTGCAGGCTGGTTGCACTGTCTTCAACATGGGCTGCTGTACTGATACTAAAAATCACTGAAGCCATATTTTAGCAAACAGGATGTTAACATCATGTGTCTTTTGATTATTTTTAAGGAGTATGTAAGCTGTACTCTGAGCAGAGAGCAATCAGGGTCAAAAGAATGGTGGACAAGAAGAGGCTGTGAGTATCAGCTCCTGGGCATACCCCAGCCACATCATTTATTATTAATTATCCTCATTTTAGTGACTAGAGAGAAACTAGCTCCTGACTCACATAACCCCTCGCTCTGTCATTTCAGGTCAAGACTGGCACCGGAGCACCAGAGTCGGGTGGTAAAGACGCCGGAGGTGGAGCCCACAGAGGAGAAGACTGTCAAGGAGGAAAGTTCTGGTAAGTCAGTGAGTCCCCTGAGACACTGTGCTGTTTTTCTGTGGCAACAGAAAGAAGCCCTGCTCCATGTGTGTGCTTTACTGACCGTGACTTGTTCTTTGCTGGTCTGGTATTTTTGTGTATTTTGCTATTTCTGTGCCCTGTGAAGTGACTTTTTTCTTTGGATTTTGTGCCGGTCAAGAAAATATGGGACTTGTGACAGAAATGCAATGTAACTTCTAAATATAAAAGCGAATACTCTAGTTACATTTGCTGAAAAATACAATTTTTAACAGTCATAGCAAGAATGACAGTAAAGCGTCATGTATTAAAGATGAATTGTTTATTGTTACCTGTATATTGTCTACAACTGTCTCTACATTATATTGAAAGTGCTCCCTTCCATTACTCACATCCCTTCAGCGGCAGGACTGATCTTTGTGTTTCATCTGAAACCTCTAATTTGAAATGTGCCGTGCCACAGCGCAGTGCCATTATGCCCGATGATTCATTGTTCTTGCTTTGATTAAATCGCAACCATTAACTTATAATTCTGCAGGTTTATGCAATCCAAACCATCAGGCGGAGGGAATCATTAACATGTAGGGATGCACTTGTCACTAATCTTTAGATGAGATATCTTAAGATAAAAACACTGGCTTTACACAAAGCTGCACACGTCTTCAACTTCACTCCAACTTTAGTGGCCACAGTGGCATTGTCTTTCTAATTTTAAAGCATACATTAATGGCATTATGATGTGTTACAGCTTAATTTAGACCATAAAAGGTTTTGGTTTGGTTAGATAGCACTGAATCAAAAAGCGCATTGTCTTCACTGTCATTATAGTGTTAAAAGGATTATTACGTGAACCATAAAAACTGCTTAAAGACACAGCTTCCCCAACGTTATTATCACTGAAGAGAAACAAACTGAAGGCGGCAAAATATAATTAAGCACATTTTTAAATGACCTAATTTTCATTTTAAAATTTGCATGTAATTGCAGTTATATTTGTTAATGCTGTCACAACATTTAATGATAAAATAAAAATGTCTCATTGTGTGTGAGGAAAACATTCAAACTGGACTCAACATATAGAGACTCAGTGTTTGCCTTTGGCTGCGCAATGTTTAGACTGCATGTTTTGACCTTGCCACTGAATGGCTCAAACAGTCATATGTTTGTGCCTGGAGAAGCACATCTTCACTCTCCTCCATGTAATGAGCCATTTTTAAAAGCTCCAATGAGAGTGCACACCCACGGTATGAGGCTAGGAATGTCTCAGATAATGATTAATCACCCCACTTGTACAGTTAATATTACATTAATTTTCACTCGCTGCTTCAGTATTTCAACACTGACTTCTCTTAGGTCAAATGTGGAGAAGTGTAAACTGACTACAAGGCAATCCAATCTATATAAATTCATCTTAATAACCACACAATGTATTTCTCCTTTACAAAGAAAGAATTGGCGATTAAATGAGCAATTAAAGCTAGCTGTCAAATTTTCACCATAAAATGTCTAAAAACGACTAGACCATAACTATATATTTTGTGATATTGTGTGCTTGTTTAAATCAACCCAAATGGTGTCAACAATGTCACAATGTGAATACCAGATAAGGAAGGAAGTTGGCAAATGTGACTAAACGTAACGCGGACAAAAGTTTAATAGATTTTCTCGTACATTTCTGTCTGAGTTCCATCAGATTGTCATCAGCATGGTAGACGAAGACAACAACTCCCATGATCCTACGCTGGAGTCTTTTGTTTTCATTGTTCTTAATGAGCGACCCCTAACAGCAGAAATTACATTCCTTAGGGTATGACAGAGTTGGCAGTTTTTGATACATGAAGACTTTTTAAAGTTGTCTGTTTTCCATCTCTTAGAGAAGAGCGTGTCAGAGGTCGTGGACAACCCTGTCAGCCTGTGGGAGGAGAGTCGAGTGGAGGACGAGCTCTCCCCTGAGGAGATCCAGATGGTGTGCCACCTCAGATGTCATTATTCATGTCACTCAGTATATGTAGATTTGTATGAATCATGTGAGAACATATAGCTACACTTGGGTGATGTTTACATGCATAGGGACTCATTTACACATTTACTGCTTTACCAAAGACATTTTTAGGTAGAATTCTTTTATAGAGATTCAGATAAAAGACAAATAAAATCCATCCAAATCTTCTCCTTATAGAAATAACTCGCAGAATATTCACACAAAAGTACACAGTTAATATTTCCCTTTTGTTCCACATACCTCTTTAAGGGTTTGTTGTTCAGATAATACAGCACATGCCAACATTATTGATGAAGATGTTTTATTATTGCATGTGTTTTTGTGTAGTTTGAGCAGGAGAACCAGAGGCTGGTGAGCGAGATGAACAGCCTGGTGGACGAAGTGAGGTGAGTCCCGCTTGGCACACATGTTACTGTTCTGGACAACATTCCCATCACAGGATATCATTCATGTCATTTCATTCTGTTTACGCATCAGTATTATAAATCAGTGATGTGAACGGCAAAATGATTTACCCCAGGAACTGCGCTTGTGTTTATGTGTTACACAATGTCACTCCCCCTCCCACTGAATAATTACAGCACCACAGTGACTGAAATGCCGGGTGAGCTAGACAACAATTATGTGATGTGCCAGATGTGGATTCAGACAGGATTAAAATGACCCAAGGACAAAGGTGTCTGCTGACAAAATGATGACTTTGTTTGACAGAGAAAATCACTGACACGTTTGTTCACGGCTGAACTGAGGTCTTGAGGTGAAAATGACCTGCCATTGTATTACTAAAGTCATCTGGAAGGGCTTCAATATGCTTTGCAAACTTCTTCATGTGATATTTAATGAGTTTCTTTTGTTTGCGGCAGGCAAATCGAGGGGAAGGTGGTGGAGATCTCTCGACTGCAGGAAATCTTTGCTGAGAAAGTCCTGCAACAAGTGAGCAGAATTCCGTCCCTTTCATTCACTCATTCACTTAAACGCTCAGTATTTTGAGTTGTACATAAACACATTGTCCACCTCACTCTGTGACAGGAAACGGAGATAGACAGTATTCATCAGCTGGTTGTTGGTGCTACAGAAAACGTCAAGGAAGGAAATGAAGATATACGAGAGGTAAGCTTCAGCCGCTTCAGCTACTTTATGCTGTGCTCTTCGGATGTTTTCGTAAATCAGTCCAGTAAAATGTCATTTTGTTTACTTCTTTCACCAGGCAATCAAAAACAACGCCGGCTTCCGGGTATGGATCCTCTTCTTCCTGGTCATGTGCTCTTTCTCTCTCCTCTTTCTGGACTGGTACGACAGCTAACAGAACTAGTCAGCATGGACTCTATACGACAGGAAGCCATCTGGCATATATTGGTTATCTCATAAAGACGCGATGACAACACTGAGACTGAATTGACAGTTGACCACGCTGGACCTCATGTACGAAGTGCTCTTCGAGAAGACTCCGTGTTCAAGCGGAGGCAGAATTTTGTTCTTTCCTCTTGCCAATTGTCTGATTTTGATGTTTAAAAGCACTTCTATGGTGGCGAGCTTTGTAATGGCGCACTGTGTCCACTTTATGTCTGTGAATGTTTGGACAGTCAAAGTTGACTTTGCCATCTTACACTATTTAAATTCATTTACAACTTACGTCCTTCAGTGAACTACTAATTATAAATAACTGTCAAATGTTGAGAATTTTTTGCTTCCCAGGCGATTACGAGCAGCGGAACAATTAATTTGATGTCTATCACAACATAACTGTACTGACACACCACTCAATTTCTAGTAAAACTGAGAAATGCTCTTAATTAAATTCTGTATCCTCTGTCTTTACTTCAGGGGTTCATTTATAACATGTAATACATTTCATGTCATGTCAAGCTTTCAGATAACATCAAGAGCAGCAAAAAGCCACGGCCTGTCTCAGCTCGTGTCAGCTAGAGACAGGAAGCTGCCAACAGCGGATTTGACTCACACAGCCTCCTGATATTTTCTGCCTAATCTGTTCATTAGGATTAACCTATATTGTAGTTCAAGCATTACTGCGCTTAGAAATATTTCTTTGATCTCTACTCAAGGGAACTGGAGCTCTTCACTGTGTTTATTTTCTGCACTGAGGGAGTTTCAGCATTACTGACAAGATTTACTCTTGAAATAGTTTGTGACAGATTCCACTTGGACATTGGTGTGAAATGTGGGCACTTTATTTCAGTTTTCATTTAACATTTCTATGTAGCAAATGCACTTTAATGGTAATCGTTACATTGTTTGAAAAAGGTACATAATTTGTGACGGTTTAAGTTCAATGACAAATACAGAAAAAAAGCAACAGGACAAGCGACTACTGTCAGATTGTTCCACTACATCAACCTAAGTCTAGTAGCTGTGATGGCTACCAACGGCCATCCACAGCCTTAATGGTGACATTAATCAATGCTAAGCATTGCACAATACAGTGTCTTCACTAGCAATGCAAAAAACATTCAATACAGTAGCATCAAATGTATACTTTGAAAAGTAAACGATAAGTCTCATGTAGCCGGCAAAGAAAAGCACACGGTGTTCACATGAGTTCAAATGCATGGAGACAATCATCAATGCTGGTTCAAAAGATTTGATGCATCAAACACTAAAAACTCCTTAACAGCACTAAATGCAGAGAGCAGTATGAGCTGTGCCAAAACAACACAATTAAAATATTTTTTTTCCCGCTGGTTAAAAGGTTTCCTTCATGTCGAGCCTCAATTATTCACAACATCATGAACAGTAAAATATTTTCACACAGATGACCTCAGTTGCAAATACGCTGCAAACTTTGTCGCTTCATGAGAAATGTACCACTTGTTGGACCTCACGAGGTCTGACATGCGCTATCAGTACTTTATGTATTTGATAAGAAAGAGGTTTGAAGCAAACGGATTCAGAGTCGTGCGTGCATGTGCATGAAAACAAGCGACGCAGACACAGGATGGTTCACAGTCATTTCACAATGTGAGTACTAAAGTGAGTTCTGTTACATATGTGTATGTACAAAGACAGTGAGTGTGTGTCTGTATTCCTGTGGCTTTTTCTTTTACACAATTGCCACTCTGTTTTCAAGTGTGAATAAATAATAACGTATGCTATTCAAACAAACCATGAATCCACCCCACTGTAAGGCTTGTTCAGCTGAAAACATGCTCAAAATTTCCACCGATTTTCTGCCATAGTACACATCAGTCGACCAAAATACTACATCAACAAGGCAGCAGAGCACCTCAGGCGAGAAAAGTGGATTTTTCACCCACAGAAAGCCCTGGGACTCTGAGGTTTGCTTGAATGGCACAACCTTATTATTTATTTTTTTGCTGCAGCAGGTGAGGCCAACTCCTGATCCCAGGTTGGTTAAGCCAGTTTCTGGGCAGTCTCCGTCTCCTGCTGGGTGACCTTCTCCTCAGACATGATGGTCATCCATGGTGATACTGACCGTGTGATGGTCTGCTTGGCTATGTTGTAGTGGTTGATGAGAGTGAAGAGGCGCCCGCGGCCCCCAGGGCCCTGAGGGGGGTAGTTGCCATACATCCCAGCTGGCATGCAACGACCTTGCTGCTCCAAAGAGGGAAGGGAACAAGATTAAATATACCAAGAGACAATGTGAAATGAGAGACAACACACAAGGTGATGAAATTATGATTCAGGAAAGTGCAATTTAATTCTGAGAAAGAAAGAAAGAAAGAAAGAAAGAAAGAAAGATAAAGAGAGAAAGAGAGAAATATATCGCTTTAAATGAAAACAGACCAGAGAGCACTTACACGGAAAATGAGTCACCGACTTTACAGAAAAGCTTTGTGACTTTCACTGAACCAAGCAACAACATCTAGGGCTTAAAAATGGAACGAAAACTGCAGCTTCTCAAACAACCCCTGTTAAAATGCCAAACTTTACAGCAGAAATAAACATATTTACAGTATATATACATATATATAGGCCTTCAAGTATACATAATTAAGGGCATGGACACTTTAACATGCCAGCTGCTAGCTGTCATCAACCAGGCTTCATTGTGCACACCTCAACTCCACCCACGCTCCTCCCTCTCCCATTTTGACTCAGGCACTACCAATATGGCGACGGCCGGAGCCACCACTCTGAGCTTCACGATAGAATGCTGTAGGGATAATGGATTTTTTGAGGCTCGACCGAAGGTCAGCATCGCCCTGGTTTCCTCAGCAAAAAGCTCATGGGATTTTTGATTTGGATTTTGAATTATTGCTGGAACTAATGTCCCTGGCAAACACAAATTTATGATACCTTTGTTACATTTTGTTCAGCAAGATTATCTCTATGATTTTTCGGAATGTGATTGAGATCACCAGAGGTACGAAACTAATGTTGAGCTATAATCTAGACATCGGTTGTTTGTCTTTAACCTAGGCCTAGGATCAAACTTTCTGCTAAAATTCTACATTACCGAAACGGCATCAGGAATGGAAAAGAGTCAGGAAAATCCATAATAACCCAATAATGTATTTTACACAGCAATATTTATTTAAAGTGTCCTAATGTTAGTTAGCATTAGCCCAGGAGCCAGTTAGATCAGAGTCTACTGAACTGAGCAATGGTGTGTTTTATTGCTAATTATGTCAATTTTTTTGACATGAGAGGACCTTTTTCTTATCATGAATGTTACATAGTCTTGCTTTAAAGGTGCTATTTGTCAGACAAGTTGATTTTTGAATTTGATGCCCAACACACCAAATATTCACTCATTGGGATTGTAGGACAGGTCGGCCACCATCCCAAAGTGTCAAATTGGACCTTTAAAAGGACGCTAAAAGCGGATAAAGTGCGGCAGCAGTGAAATAACTGAAGACCTTCATAATGCTGCTTTCACATAGTAAATTGTCCCATCACAGATCATGTCTACAAACAGAAAAACAAGTGTCAGATATATTCAAAGGGAAGACTTTGCAAATGCTTAACTTCACTGCAACAGATTGTCATATTAACACCATTATGGTGTCTGGTTGCCTGCTGGTTCATCTTTATGGCATAATTATTGTATAATAAACCTCATTTATATAGGCTATCAAGTGCTTCGCAGACTGAAGACCATGGTTAACTCTGGTACAATGAAATCATAATTTCATCAACACATCAGTGTCAGGCGGGCTCACAAACGACAATGCCCATGAGTGTGTTTACCGTGTAAATGAAGCTGTCGGGGCATGGCTGCTCGTACTGGTACACCTTGTAGACGACTAGGAACACCACACACACCAGGAAGGCCAGGGCACAGATCACCAGCAGGGTCACCTAGAGGAGACATCAGCGGCACAACACCTGTGTCACACCTCTGTGAAAGGACACCAAAAAGTCCATGCATCGTTCAAGAGTGGAAACAGAATTAAATTGTTTGTGTGACTATTTCAGGTTGAACAGAAGGCTGATGTATATACAAATCCGTGGATGTATGCGTCAGTGTCTAACAGCCGGTCAGGGCTTATAGGATGTTCTGCATACAGTAACTAAACAGGAGAATGGCTTGTGTGACCATCTGCACAGCCCAGCTCTCACCTCCCAGGGGAGTTATGTAACTGCTACTGGTGATTCTAGGAAGTGGGGGGGCAAGGTGTGGGAGGAATCGCCTCATTACAGCCGCTGAAGATGCTGCGCCCCAAGGTGTGCTCCAGTTATTTAAATCAGTCGATAGGAATGGTGGCGACAGACAGAGAGGCCGTCACATACTTCAGAACCAGTGAAATCCTGACGCAAACATTGATTTTGCGCTGACAGAATCCCCTCGAGGATCTCCCTGGATAAGGGAGCCAGGTGTCTGCCGTGCATGCGAGTACTTTTTGTACTGCTAAGATTGGGTGACAGCGCGCGTCAATGGGAATAAAAGGATATTCCTTTGGTGTGTCTGTGCGGATCCCGCAGTCGTGCGGCGGAGCAGACGGCGCAACACAAACACAGCCAAGCAACAGGAGATTATGAAAGAGACTATCTGTGATGAAAGGGGGGGGGCTGCCTGCAGCGTTTCAAAGCAGCGCTGTGTGTTCTCTGAGACGGTGATGTGCCTCCTCGCCTCTCAGATGTTTGAGAACTAAAGCTGCGCTACTGAAGGGGAACCTGACGCACCTCGCGGAGAAACGGCTTCATCTGTTGATCCTGAACGTGTCTCACAAGTTTGCACGCAGAGCACATTTTAGTTTTATAGATATTAAAGTAGGGCAGGGTTGTGTTTTGATATTTTTTTTTTTCCCCCTCCACGTGAGCAGGTGCGTAGGTCATTATGCATGACCTAACGGTTAAACGCATCTGGCGGCCGTTGAGAAAGATGTCCGCGTTTGGAGGCCATCGCCATGGCAGCAGCTGAATTAATGAGGGTTTCGGGGGGGCGGGGTTAAGCGAATCACTGTGCTTTACGTCTCCCCGTGTAAGCCCGGCAAGATGACAGGCCGACAAGGGAGGACACGAGTAGAGGAAGGGTGGCCTGGACAGAGAGGGGCATAACTCGGATTGGTATTTGGTGGCAAACGTGCGTGTAGGAGTGTGGGAGATGCCGGGGATGGAGATGGAGATGGAGATGAAGCGCACAGGCGACGGCAGCAGCGACGCTCTCCTTACTTTGAGTCGCTCGGAGACGCCTTCGATGATGCTTATCGAGAACTCTGCGATTTTGGGAGATCGTAGCTTCCCCTTCTTGCTCTCACCGTCATAGTCTGCCTTTGTCTTCACCACCACCTGGCAGAAAGAGAAAAAAAAACACATAAGACATACACACACACACACGCACGCACGCATGCACAGTACAAGAAAGAGGAACAAATCAGCTTTTAGAGAGGACAGAAGCGGGATGGTTATTGGTATTGTTGTTGTTTTTTTTAACATGGAGATAATAGATCTGGAACATGAACGTTGTTAACCCCGAAGCAATTAGTTCTCCTTCATTTTCACCATCCTAATTGGACTAATTGTAATGACAGATCTACAGAAATAATAGACAAAGGGCCCCCCTGGCTCTCAATGATATCTTACCTTATCTGGTGGAGGGAACTGCAGCTGACTGGCATCTAATGGTGTGATGAGGGGGATGGTGTCAAATCCGTCTTCGGAGACCACCTTCCCGTTATTTTTCTCGCTGAAATTATTCCCCAGTTTAACCATTTTTCCCCTGCGCGACAGATCCACCAACCTGAGGGGGGGGTAAACACGCTCATTACCGCTCAACGGGTAGGCATTTAACGACCAATCTCAGCATCCAAGGAATCACAAGTGTTTCATTCTATTCAAATCGGATTTTTTTTTCTGCGTAGAATTACGTGGGGGTATTTTTTCCCCACACTTGCAAACAGGAAAAAAAATGATGTGCATGAGGCGCTTTGTGGGCCACGAGAAAGCCTGTTATCCACAAAAGCGCAGGAGAGGACACGCGAGGCATCGACATAATGGGACTGATGCATCACCGTGGCAGCAAAAAGAAAATATGATTCACCGCATCCAAACACTTACCAGTAGCGTTTTCCAAAGCGCGTATTTCTCCCGATGTGCTGGCTTCAGAGCTCCGACGCTGATATATGGCTTTTTAGGTGTGACGCAGCCGATTTGCGGAGAGCTGGTGCACAATATGGCCAGCTGGGTCTGCGCGCCGCGTTACCTCCGAGCTGGATGCTGCTGCTGGCGTCTGGCTGCACTGCAAGTGATGTAACATCCTCATCACATCCATCCATACACATCTGATCAGTGGCAGGGACCCAGGAGCTGGAGCCCAGTGCCAGCTAAGATTCAGTGAATCAACAGAGTGAACATGATGTTTCTCATTGTCTCCATTGACGTGGCTTTGCATTCATTAAGGCTGTTAAGGCAGATTCAGTGGAAGATAAACTGATGCAAACTCATGGAAAATTAAAGCTCTTCGGAGATGAGTGTTCGGAGT
>OMLP01028987.1:0-11064 GCA_900302685.1 Spondyliosoma cantharus | reverse complement strand
CCAAGGTTACGACCTCTTCAGTGAACTACAACCTCTAATGAAACTGCTTGGAGGACAGGTACAGACTATGGTCTACTCACATGTTGATATAATCACACACACAAAGCAGTATCTGTGCAGCAAGACATTCTCAAATCTTCAGCAGTAGTAGTTTTTCTCAAAGGAATTTATTATTTTTTTTCTTTATTTCTTTGTTTATTTGATAGGAACAGCGCACATTAATGAATATCAGTGTAAAACTACAACATTTTATCATGCTCGACTTCAGCTACAATGTGATTTTACAATGCTAGGCACATCGGAAAAACCAGTAACATTAAAAGTAAAAAATATACAGATACAAAAATACAGTCCATTAATAAAACAGACCAAATGCATCACGCAACATGTCCACTTGAGCTTCCAGGTGATTGTTATGTCGAAGATTACAGTTATGATTGCATCATAAGAGGTTGTTTTAAATAACTTACTTAAAACACAAACTTGTGTTTTGTCATTTTATTACAACATTTAATTTTATGTTACAGGTTTTATCACCATTTTGAACCATTCAGACATTTCTTTCAGATTTTCCTAGCCATATCAATGTCATATCCGGTATTCCATTCATTTGTTGACATAAGAAAATAAACTCTGCCTGAACTTTGTCAGCTAAGACATTAATTTGGGTGGCTCACAACTTACGTAACACTGCTTTCCTTAAATTTTGATTTTAACACTTAAAAATAAACACTGAGTGGGTCCTGGACAACATTAGCAGTGTTTTTAGAACACACAGTATAAACTCTTCCAACATAAGCAAACATGAATCTATTTTGAGCAGAGTAGCGGAATAAATGTTAGCTATGTTTACATACCAGTGCAGTGTCATGCGTAAACACTTTTTATTATGTAGATGGGGGCATTATTGTTAGTTACCGAAATGGCGTTCCTGTTCAGATTCTTATTTAGAGCTTGGAGGTTGTGTTTCAGGTGAAAAATCTGAAATATAACTAACTTGGGTTAAAATTGGTATCATTAGGGGACTGCACAACTGTATTTTGACCTTCTGCCATCACCTCTGGACGACCTCTCTCTTTCTCCATGTGTGTGTCCGCTGCTAGCTTTTTGTAATAGCTCAGCTCTGTGCGTGTCTGTGTGCATCCTCTGATAAACAGAGCCTTCCCTCTGAGCCAGAGGATGGCCCGAATGTGACTTTAAGATGATTATCACAGTGGAGCTGCTGTTACAGCGAACTGGAATGAGGAAGAAAGCAGCCAGAGGGCTTGAAAAGGGTTTTCCCACAGTCAGTTTCATAGGGTTGACAGTCAACTGAGCAAAAACAGCAAAGAAACCCAAGATTGATGCTGAAGGTTGTGGTCCGGAGCAAATGAAGAACTAAATGAGAGGATGATATTTCTCAAACTTTGGATGCAAGACCAAGGAAGAAAGGAGTCCAGCCATGGAGTGAGGAGTTGGAGGAGCAAGAGAATAGAGGGCAGCGTTGAGCACTTTTTATGTTTGGACCAACAGGAAAATGACAAAATGAAACAAAATAGTTTTTTTTTGTTTGAGAAACAGAAAAATACCGTTTAAGAAGCCAGATCTGAAGATAGAGTGGTCCTCTAAATTGGATTGGAGGGAAGAGTGTGGTTTCTAACCCTCATGCTCTGAAGTTGGAACCATCTGACGTCGGTACTATCAAGTAACTGACAGAGCGGACGAAAGAGTGCTGGAAAAGTAAAGGGGAAAGTCAGGACCCGCTTTGAAAAGCAGATTTTAGGAGTGGATAAGAGGCAGAATGTAATCTTCTCAAAGCAAAAAGTGATAGAACTAGAATGGAAAGGCATGGGCTGTAAGCTCTGAACACTCAAAAGACCGCAAAGTCTGTGAGGAAAAAGAGGACTGAAGTGCAAAAGACTCTTTTAGAAACCACATCGTGGAGAGAGGGAGGGAAAAAGAGAGAGAGGGTTGGTTTCAAGCCGATGAATAACTGAAGTATAACTGCGCTGTGTGGATTGTAAGCCTGTCGCACCGAATTTGGAACAGTGCAAAACTGAAAGGAGAGGAAGATCAGAGGCAGAGCAGTGGGAAGCAGCGACAAGAGGATTGTGGATTATTTCTTTTCTCCTCACCGTCATGAAGCTGAAGAAGGTGGAGAGGCTGTGCCGGGAGGTGTGGAGGAGCTGTCAACAGGTCGGATAATATGACTTGATGCCTGTAACCATTGAGGAAGGGAACAAGGATCAGAAATGAATGCTAGTACACTTTGGTCTTTATTTTATGAATAAAGTTTGGTGAGAGGTAATGATAGAAGTAGGAGGTGGGGAAATAAATCTGTTTTCATACCTGGGTTTGAGTAAAAGTGGTGTACACTACTTTAGAGGACATGGGGCCTTTAGTTTTGTGGCATGATATTGCTGCCAGTGTTGTTTTTGCTTGGGAACAGAAAAGTACTTTTAGGAACCAAAATTATAAACTAGAAAATACTTGTATTTCTTTAGCCAGGTGTGTAGGAGAGGGACGGGTAGACCAGAAGTTACAAGCCAACTCTCGCAAACTGTTTAATATGCAATAATGCATTTACAGTGGCAGTGTGACGCTCTGACACCTGGTGAAGATGATACTTTCATCAGGATAAAAATCTGAACATTTTGCCGGATGAAGCTCTTGTGTTGAAATGTTGAAATGTAAAATGTTTTAGATTATACAAATATAATAATATATAATAAACAGAAGTTCAGTCACTGATACAGAAGGTCAGAGTCGGAAAAATGTCAAGACACTGAAACATGTAAATATTATCTGGGAGCAAATATCTTAAGATTATATTGCAATAATTTTAGGCTAAATCGTGATGCACAATATGTGTCTTGATATTTAGAAATCTTCTTGAAGAATCAAATATCACACAATTTTTGACTAAATACCTCAATATTGATATATGACAATATTTTGTATTTTCATATAAAATATTAATGATATTTAATATTTGCTGTTAACCCTAACCCAATGATTAAGCCAATGATATTTTTGATAAACAATCATCAGTAATGTGGATTTAATGACTAAGTGGGTAAGTAAGTAGGACAAGTAGAACAGTCTGGTGAGTTCAGAAAATACATCAGATTACTGTAATGGAGCTTTTCAAACCAGGACAAGCGAACACTTATGCCATATCACAATATAAAGATGTCCAAAAACTAGACTATGTATTGTCTCATATCAGGATAATGATAGATCAATATGTTGCTCAGCTGTAATTTGCATGAAAACCATATCTTTCATGTCAAATATGCCAGTTTTTGCCTGAGGCTGCTTCTAAATATAAATCTGCTGGTTGCATCTTTCCATGACACATGCCTCAGGGTTGAACATGTGTCGAATGAATATTTTCATTCAAAAGGATGTTTTGTATCTTTTCCATGAATCATGCAGCTTGTGATCATAGTTGCATGTCAGGGCAGATCTGAGAAGAGGGCTGAGTGACCAAAATGCTTCAGTTTGTTTGGCAGAATGAAACATTTGAGGCGACTGTCTATGCTGACATTGTCAGTGGTAGTTGCATAGTAAGAAAGATGAGATGTTAAAGTTAAGGTGAGTCACTGTGACAAAATATGTGCTTCACACACAAGCACACATACATCTGCCTCTGCAGATAAAGATAGGGGCAGATAGATGGCATGGACTTGATTGGTCTAGTTGTTATGGTGAGACAAGGGAAAACATTTCCCATCTGATGTTATCAGCCTGCTGCTCTGCCGGCGTCCACCCATTTCCTCTCTAAACAAAACAAAAGACCTGGCTGCCTCAGATGCTGTCTTCTCTTGAATTATTAGGTGGCTGCTTTTTTTCACATTTTCTGCAAAAGTGATATATTTTGTGTAAAACCGCACAGTAAATTAAGCAGAGAATAAGTGAAATGGTTTTTTATTATACATTTTAACTGTTGAAAGCAACAAAACAAAACTTTACTGTGTCAGAAAGGAAGTAAAATATTTGTTCCACCTCTCTCTCTCATTTAGGTCATTGGCATTTCTGTAACCAATTAGTATGAATTTCCATTTAGCTTGAAGTTGTGGTAGAGTAACCGGTGACAGGAATTAAAAAGCAGTGTTGTAAACACCCATGTTTAACATGCCATTCACATCTTTTTTCTTTCCCTTCCTTCTGTCCTTGTTCTTCGTGATTGCACCGACTTATTAGCCCACATCAAATGAATATAGCCAAACAACCACTATATACTTACTCTTAAAATATCAAGGCTTTAAAGGCATAGATTGCATTAAAGTGGTCACAAAGAGACTGATAATTTTTAACAAATCCAAATAAGTTTTTGGGGAAATGTTGAAAAATTACATATCATATCTTTAGGTTGAATAATTAAGAGTACTGGGTTGGCTCCATGACATGAGAAGTTTCTGTTATCAAGCCAAAGTTCAAGAGTAAAGACCAGAAACAAGTTAATCATGTGTGATTTTAGGCACTCTGTAAAATAATAATTCTGTCATTTGTCCCAATTACAGCACTAACACTAAAACTGCCTCACTGAAGCTTTGAACCCTACTCGCTCCTTATTCACACGTACTATACTGACCTATAGTCAGATACTAATCCTTTTGAGTTTGAGGCTGGACGCATGCTGATTTAGGTCACATTGTGGCAACAGACAAGAGGCACAGAGTAGAATTTCACTGCTGTAAGGCAAACTGGCACATTTTCAGCATTGCACATTGACCTCCAGCACTTGAAGCCTTTTTTTGAATTTGTTTCTCTCTTCTCCGCTCAAAAGATCCTCTGTTTTCCTGTTTTCCTCTCTACATGCGATGGTTACTCATGGGGATGGGGAGAATCTATCATCCCCCATCCAATTTCACACATGGTGAAGCCTCCGCAGAATGGCCTGTTTAGGGGAGAAGGCTGGTCTTGTCTCGATGTGGCCCGTGGAGAAGTTGTTTATTTGCATGAACCATTTATACACACGCACACACGTGTACACACATTGAAGGTCTTTTACCTGTGATTACTGTTTTGCAAGAAAAAGTTTAAGAAAGAATGTGATGCATTCATATTTTGCTTTCAAAATGAGTTTTTTCAGTCCCAGTAGAGTGAATGTACAGGAATTGGCATTTCTTAAAAAAAACAACCTCTGAAAATGTACCTTAAATGTTTACGTATGTGGTTGTGTATTAGGTATGTGTGACCAGGTGGTTTGTTAAGCTTGTCTAATCAGTGGTTCTGTCTCTTGCAGTTGGACCAGCTGGTGGTGGATGCTGCCAAAGAGAAGAGGGACATGGAGCAGAAACACTCCACCATCCAGCAAAAGGTACACTCACACTCAGTCACTAGGTTCCCATCTTCACTCAGATTTAAACACAAATGTAAAAAGCACAAAAACAACATCCCATTTTTAGTACTTGACACACAAATCACAATACAACATAATGAGTTGTTCAATTGTGAATGAAAACCATTCTGTCTGCCCAACAACGTGAAAAATACAGAAATGTAAACACACTTACTTAGTTTGTGTTGTAAGGTTATGGCTGTTCTTCAGTCACAAAGCCTTTCTTATTGCACTCAGGCCTCCTCCCATTAAAAGTAAACCCAGGGCACTCAGCTGGGATCTTGCAGAACTTTACCTTTCTACCCCATGGTCGGGTCATCTTACCCCCTCTTTGTTTGGTTAAATCAAACATGAAATGATGAGTACTGTTGTTGCAATTTAAAGAAATATTGCATGTAAGCAAGCTTTTATACGCTAAATCTATTTACTGGAGGGTTGTCATTTGAGTGAATGGAGGTAGTACTCCACCCTCAGGTGTAAGGTGATCCCTACAGATGAGGTCAGCCACACACTCGTGCATTATTGAAGGAAACCCATTTCCAAACAAACATGGTTGGGTTTCAGCACGTTAACCTCTCGGGTCAGCACCCAACCAAACCTTTATATCCCCAGTGAGTCATACTTTTTGATGTAGTACCTTCTAGAAGTTTTGGCAAATAGGATATTTAAAACAGATTTTCTTGCCCTTAAACATAAAATTTTGCTAACATTTCTTGTGAATCTGTTCATTTTGGATATTGGAATCTACATGAACCCACACCAGAATAATAGTTGAGCAGGATTTGGGGTGGCAAGTTACAATATGTGGTGCTGATTAATTGCCCTTCACTTTAATTGTACATCGCACAGCACCATTAACTCCAGACAACATCTGTCAGTTCTTTACCCAGCTGTTGCCTGCTGGGCATCTTTTAATTTGTCTGTCTATTAGCGACGTTCATTTCAGTCTCTAACTGTGTGCAAGTAGTTACTCTTCTGAGATGTCTTTCTTTTTTTGTCTCCCCTGTCGTTGCTTCGTAATTATTTTGTGTGTCTGTCTTCCCCCACTGTTTTCTTTTGCCTTTTCTGTCCTCTGTCTCGCTCTTACCTCTTGCTCGGTCAGTGATGGTACGTCTGCCAACTTCCCCCTGTCCTTGAGCGCCTATCCTCTACCTCCCCTCCCTCAATTTATCTAGATGCTATTTATACATTGCCTCGCTCCCACTGCTCTCTCTCGTCTGGCTGTTTATACACAGACGCTCCTAACCAACTGTCTCCTCTTTTTTTCTACTACTGCTCTTTTTTCCCCATCTCTTCATCTTCTATTCACTTCAGGCTGCACTGCAGGTAAGCTGTGTTACTCCTACCACTTCCTATTTCTTCCCCTTACTGTCATTTCCTTGTCATGTCTGCATGGTTGGATAGATACTATACATGGTGCTGTAACAGCTTGGACTCCACTTCTGCAGCTTACGTCATTTGTAGCGAGACGATTGAGCTTTTTCATCATGAGGTCAAACTGGCAACATGCATGATATAATACCATTTAATATATCTTAGTTGTCACATGTGTCCTGGTACCTTCTGCGGTTAATGTATGTATATGTCACCCTCAGTTCATTTATCAAATTAAGACTTTTTTGATGCCATTCTGTCTCATTGCACATGGCTTGCTGCTGCTTGTTTTGTGCTCAGTTGGTTTCAGTTGTTTACAGTTGTTTAACCAACTACAGTGTGTTTGGTTTTGGCTTACTTAAGATAAGGGTGGTTTTTATAACATTATAACATTTCTTTTCAGTTGTCTGTCAAAGGATTTCAGTTGAAAGAAGTGAAGCATTCAAATAGTGCTTATTATGGGTATGAAATTCTACAAGTGCAGTCGAAAGTAAATGTGTTGTACTGCTGTGGAAATAGGCAAACGTGAGATTTCCTGTCAAGAGGCTGGTTTCCCTCAAGTATATTTACAGTTATATCCCATAGAAATATCCCATATTTCACTAAAGCTGTAGGTTGGTGTGCACAAATGTTATTTAATATCAGGCTAACACCATGAATGCTTGCTACTGCATTACAACACCTGCGCTTTTGTTTTTTCCACCTAATTGCTAAGAACATGAAGTCTCTCTTGAAGTGGTATTAAAAGCATTATTCCTACTCATTGTCTGGCTGGAGATGAATATATACAGTGCTTTTCAAAATAACAAAACTACTCAGCCAATCAGTTGCATCACATGTGTATAATTGAAGTATCATCTGCCAGAAATGTTATTTTTGGAGAATATTTGGATATTGTTATCAAGCTGATGCTCTTCCCCAGGCTGACTTATAACAAGTGACCTAGTCTGGGTGTAGCATCTAATGCCTTGGAACGTCAGCAGGTTGCATGTATGTATTTAGACATAGACATGTCATTATGTTGAGTACTCACTGTGGCAGGGACAGTATCTGTGACCTTACAAGACAGCTCCTTAATTGCAGTGAACTACTTTATCAAATCAGCACTGTATGTTCAATTGCAAGGTGGCAAAGTATAATTAGTATAAACTGATCCAATGATCTGTATCAGCCTTTGTGAAGAGGGTCATTTGCACTGACATTAAGAAAACAGACTTCTGAACATGTTTCTGTCTCCTCCCTATCTTGTAGTAGCTGATTTACTTGTGGTGCTGTCCTCATCACTTACCATATGAAAAATGTGTTGCAAAACTCCACTTGAGGAGGTCAGAAAGGGAGTTTTAAGTTAGAATTCCTGTAAATAATTGGTAAACAATCTGGTCATTTATCAATACTAACAATTTACAATTTTTTGTATGCCATTTGACAATAAAACCCACTAATTGCCCACTTTGGGATAGTATATGTGTCTTTCCATTCCTGTGCATACTGTCCACGGTATTTTCACTTGCATATAAACCTTTCCCATTATCATTGTATTGATTTCACCTTCCATCCTCATGAGAGTTGAAGGTGTCCTGAGGTTGTGTTTAGTATGCCTCCTGTCTGCATGTGGGAATAACTCAACAGCAGCAATATGGCCACAGGACATGACAGTGTCACAATGGTGCTGCAGGAAAGAAAAAAGGGCTGCTGACAAAACATTTCATTTATTTTGAAACAGCTATGGTATTGTAGTGGTCTAATTTTTCTCATTCATAGACACTAAATAATCATTTATAATAATAAATAATAATTTTAAAGGCTCAGACATTGAAGACATTCAACATGGTTACTGGCTACTTTATTTACACACTCATGAGTGAGGGGAATGGCTGTGTGCACGTCTATTAAGCTGAAGTCAATATAAATGTTTGATACCCAAGCTCCTCTGCACGGTGCACCTGATAATTCTAACCCAACAGTCACAGCAGCATTACACACACTTGCGCACACACACACACACACACACACACACACACACACACACACACACACACACACACACACACACAGGTGACCTTAGCTTGGCGCATGAGGCCTCGGGAGGAGGAGCAGCGGTGATGAAAGTTTTGATAGACTTACACAGCCACAGGAGAGGAGGAGGTGACAGGCTGCGCTGCCTAGAGACTCAGCAGCGTTGAGATGCTACACAGGGAGACTTTGAGATAGCATAGATCCATTGATCTCACGGGGCAATACACATACTCACACACATTCACTCGATGAAAGCAGTGAAAAATGAAGATTTTCAGCCGTTTTCACTACGTCTGGTATCTGGTGAGTGCACCTTAAGGAGGGAGATGGAGTACTTATTTGTCTATGCACGTGACCGTGATGCTGTTCAAATGGCTATTTATAGTCTGTGTTTATGTTTTTGCTTCTTTAGCTTCAGTGTTTTCTCTTTTCTATACGCCATTCGTTTGTGTGATAAATCCGTGATATCTACAATTTGTCTGTTTTAAGTGTAAGGAAATACATTTTCTTTTCTCTGTGTGCCGTTCTCTTGCTGTGTGTGACATTTTAGGAGGTGACTGAGCTCCACTCTGTACCAGACTGCCGCAACTTTTGCGCTTGGAGGTCGTCCTCTGTACGTAGAGTCACCGCTATCATCGATATCCATCTGACTTCCGTTCTGTAACCCTACCTGCCCCGTCTGTCATCTCCTCTGCTGTCCTGCACACGCTAAGAGACTGCATTGCAGTGTTTGTGTAGCCGTTTGCTCCTTTGTCTGTTTCCTCATTTGAGAGTGTTACACATGCATTTGTGTTGATGTGTCTTGTTTATGCAGCATGTTTATTTTGATGCCTTGTTGTTGGTGCCAGTGGTCTGCTACAGTCACTCAGATTGCTGCTCGTTTGAAATCAGTGAGTGGTTTGTTGTTCGTTGGACAATAACTGAACATTTCTCTGCTGTCAGGCAAAAACATTGCATCTTTAAAAGTGTTTCCGGAACTACAGACAACGGCCTTGCTCAAAGTCTGACCACTACCTGTTTCTAAATGTATGTAACAGGGTTGAAAATCATTTCCAGCCACAAATGGTCAGACAAGTTTCTTAACCTATAGCTGAAAAGAGAACAGAACCTGTCTCGTGACAGCAACAGTACTGCGCAATGTGTCTTATTCTTTACTTATAGTTAAAGGGAAATTTGTGCTTGTGTGTGTCCATGTGTTAATGCACACATGCATAGACGTGGTCAGTGTTGGTGTCATTTTATCCCTGGCCTAAGCTGAGTTATGGGTAGTTTTCTTATCCAGTGAGGCATCCCACTACTGCACTGAGTTTTTGTACTTCGTTTGTTGTACTTCTCTAAAGATCGTCAGTGCGCTTGCCACAAAAGTCTGTGTTAACATTTTTACACTTGGGCATTGGCCCAATTACATTACTTTCCCCCTTGCCCCGCTGCTATTTTGCTTTCTCTTATAACATGATGAGAGTAAGGTGAGTTGACCAGCAAGATGATCACAAAAGATTTGTTGTCAAATCGAATAAACAAAAGTGCACATTGTATTTGACAATTATTTAGATCTAAGCCCAGTGCTAACAGGGAACCTGATAAAGCTAAAAAAGGAAAAGGGTTGGTTACCTTACTAAGAAGTTGGAGGTGTGTGGCCTGTCAGGTGAAGCTCTTCATCTAACAGCTCCTTCTTGTTCCATTACTTCCTCAAGCTGTGTAAAGTAATGCCTGACATATTTCAAACTGATGCGCAAAAATTGCCAGAAATGACCGTTGTTTTGTCCTGTAGATGCTTTTTTCATTAATGATAGAGGACTCTAAACTCACTGAATGCATTGCTTCTCATGTGATTAGCCTACTTCAAAGTTAAAATCAATTTGCATTTCACCAGTTGAATGCTTTTAATGCTTTTCTTGTAAATAGCCCAGTATACCGGGTAACACCAGGTTTGTCACAAGCTTAGTAGTTGGTGGGAAAATCTCACCAATGCGACAACCTTAATTGTCAGCTTTCAAATGTTGTTATTTGGCAGACTGTCCGGTTTGCCCCTACTTTAGAGGTTAATTTTGTTCCACCACTTGGAAAAGTTGATTTGTTGAAAGCCTGAACCGGTACTTTCCATTGTCTTCCATTCGGAAGCTTAATACAGGCAGGGTTTGTTCCCCTTGTGCACCCAAAATAACTTCAGTTGTCCCAGTGAATGTCATAATGGAAATGTGTGTGTGCGTGTATGTGTGTGTGTGTGTGTGTGTGTGTGTGTGTATTAAACCATCTGATACGCCATGGTGTCATAGGGCAGATGGGTTTAACTGAAGCTTTTGCTCAGGTTACAGATCCAAGCAATGACTCAGATTCAAAGTCAATAA
>OMLP01028986.1:8644-22410 GCA_900302685.1 Spondyliosoma cantharus | reverse complement strand
GACGCAGACAATAGTCTTGTCTTGCGGGTTTTGCTACGCGTCCATCACTGCTTATTAATGCTGTCCGCGTCCGGTTTGTGTCACACGAAGAGGGAAACACTCGCCTGAGATCATATCATGGACGACCTGGGTGAGTGTTATACTGCTGTGCTTCGTTTGAAGGGTTGTAACTACATGCTGGGATATCTGGAGGGGATCTTTTTGGGGAAGGGGTGGTGTGCCCAAACAGAGGAAATAAGCTCTCTGCTAATTCTGGGAAATCATAGTGGAGCAGAATTAGCTCTCTTTGTCCTCAAAGGACATGTCTGAGACTGTAGCATGAAGGAGATTTAACAGATTTTATATTATAAAGCAGTGAGTTGCCAACACTTCCACTGAATAAGGGCTTTTTTTCCTCATATGTCACCCTATGATACATTTTAATCCTCTTCACATTGTGCTTACATCCTCTCAGGTTGTATTTATTTTCTCAAATTTCAAAGCAAACAGGAAATGCTCACACAGGTAACACACCAGCAGCCACTTCATAACTCTGCCCGTGTCTGACCGCTGTAGGGTGTTTCGTGCCTGCCCTGCAAATTCAATAAATTCTTTGTAAATTAGATTTACAGCGGGCTTTCCTCATCCGTCAACATTAACAAGTCAGGGGATGGAGGGAGGCCACATGATGTTCAACAGAGTGTTTTCCATTTTAAAGCGGGAGCATGCCGCTGTTCTGTCTCTTTTCTCTTGATAAAGATGTCAAAAGATGTCTTTCTCTTTCTCAGAACAACATTATGAGAAGCGGACTCTTTGTGTTTGGAGTAACTGAGTCGGAAAGGCCCTGAAATAGCCCAGGGCCACGCTGCTGTTTCAAAAAGCCACAGAGTCCAATGAAAATAGAAAAGGCCTTTATGCCTCAGCAGCCTGTTTTTAAAAAAATAAAATAAAAAAAAATTACATGAAGTCCACTTCAGAATTAGGGATTTATGCATTTCAAGCAATGTTGGAAGGAATGGCTATATGTAGCCAGGCACATCTGGGCACATCTGGATCGGATTGCGCGCAGTGAGTCCCAGTTACTGGGTGACGGGGTGAGTGTTTTAGTCAGGCAGTGGCCATGTTCGGGACACTCGGTTTATGCTGTTGTCCAACAATGTTGTAAGTTTATGTATTGGATCTGGCGAGGCTTTTAGTTGAGAGAGACCACTTGTTAGAGAGACCTTCGGCCAAGACAAACAAGTCGTCAGGCAGCTCTAAATATGGTCATAATTCCCATTGAGAGAAGTTCAGCTCCTTATATGAGCAGTTTAGTCCGTAAGGGTATGTGTGTGTGTGTGTGTGTGTGTGTGTGTGTGTAAGAGACAGACACACAGCAGGGAGGAGGAGGGCAAGTAGTATGCACAAGATTCTCGCCACATGGCCGTACCAGAAGTGTGAATCATCTGGGGCAGAAGTGACCACAGTGATGGCCTGAGGCATGGCAGATTAGTTTGAATTAACAGCTCTGTGATATCAGTTTACGAACGATGCCAGGATGTGAGAATATGAAGCAGATTAGAAAAACTCACCACAAGGTCCATTAAGTAGCTGTTCTACATGGAATTGATAGAACTAAATGGACCGTGTGGTGGTCAAAACTGCTGTTTCCAGGGTCAAGAATGAACGTGACAACATGGACAAGAATTCTGTAAAGTGCTGAGAAAAATAGAAATTTGAACATCTATAGTTCCAGTACCTTGTGGTGAGATGTTCCCCGTTCTCCTCCATGTTACCAAAACTCATAAACCACAGCAAAATTACCTGGTTTATCTGGAGTGATGACATCTGGAGCACATGATTATAATTAACAAGGGACAGCACCTTATTAAAACTTCTCCACTACGATCCACAAATCCTCTCTCTGTCTGAACCTGGTTTTATGACTCATTATGATCTTAAAGGAAACATTATGCTCATTTTCAGGTTCATCATTTTATTTTATTATTTTACTACCAAAATAGATTTACATGCTTTAATGCTCAAAAAACACACCGGTTTTCTCACACTGTCCGGTGCTGCAGCTCTGTCTGAAACGCTGTTTCAGCTCCTGTCTCTTTAAGGCCCCCAGTCTCCTCTGATTGGTCAGCTCACGCACGCCTGAGCCAGCAGCGCTAACAACAACAACAGAGCAGCTGTGCTTAATCAGTTCTTACATGTACAACTGGCAGCTAGGCATATATTATGCAAATGTAGACATGGTGATGTAGTGTGATGCCACAAAGCCAAAAAATTAAAGGTGGGACTACTGACGAGGCACTTCAGGAGTGTTTTCTGTGGGAGAGAGGAGCTAATGTCAATGCGGACTTTGACCTTTTTAACTCTCAAGATCTTTTACATGCACAATAACCTATATATTATATAACACAGGAGTAAAGGAAGAAACCAAAGAAGCGAAATACTGTGTAGACAGATCAGCGACACCCAACCAGAGGTTCTTGTGCCTTGAGGATATTTCTGCAGTTGTCAGGGTGATTATTCATTGTCGTTGATAATAAACAATTGCACAGGAAGCACCTCCCACCAGCCGGAGCCAGTCTTAACATTGGATGTGAATACTTGTTGATAAGAGAGTGATGGATGAATCGTTCAATTTCTGCCGTGTCCTGTACATTGCAATAACTCTGCAATAAATCTTACCAGGTTCATTCTACCAATTTAGAATCTAATTTAGAGTATTTCACTACACTATCAGACACTATCGGCAAGAGAGTAGCATTGGGACTTTGTATACACTTTTCACTAGTTCAATTAAAGGGGACCTCCACCAATTCTACCCATAAAGATAATTTGATAAGTCACGAGGAGTGCCATTCAGCCTAGTTGTACAATGTCCTCTGTGGCTCTCTTATGCAGTTGTGACATCATATTGGAGTTCTCTGGAATTTTGTTTCCAACTTTTTCTGAAGCACCAATATGCAGTATGTGACTTGGAAAAAGAGCCTGAAGGAGAGTCAAACATGGACGCCTCACATCAGCCACTGTAATCAAAACCCAATTAAGATTATGGTGTTATTGCTGTCGGTGAACTGTATTTGAACCCTCCTGTCCTGATGACTCTTCAACATCGGAATCTTTCCCATCTCTACCGTCCACCAAATGATGTGAACGCAGCTTTATTTATTTATTTACATGTGTTCATAGTGATGTCATCAGTTATTTCAGCTTGGTTTTTAGCAGCTCAAATTTATTACAGCCACCCTGGACTAAGTTTATCTGAATTAGGCTTCATAAGCAAGACAGACAGATGCTAATGAGTTGCATTATGGGAAGTGCACCAGGGTTTCTAGGGACCAGAATATATTAGCCTTTGTTGTACTGACGTGTCTCTCATAACTCTCACAACTTTTAAGAAGTGCAATACTAAATCACTGGATTGTCACTTAAAGTCGGTGCCCAAACTTTTTCTGTTTGAGGGCCCAAACTGAAATAATGGTGGACTACAGGTCAGGAGCGGGCACTCTATTTTGTTATGTTGCTAAAGATGCAAAAGGGCACTATACGGATTCCAGAGAAGCAATTAAGAAAACAATTAAAATTTTAAAAAAGGTCTATTCTAAAATGTTTTGCGCAAATTAGGCATGAACATTTTTCTTTGTCGGGATAATCTCCTTTAATGTTTTTTTATCGTTCTATTTTGTATTTGTTTTGTGTTTTGTTTTTTTCACCAGGGAGTGAAGTAGGAGAAGTCTTGTTAACTGTTAAATCATATCCAGTTTAAAAATCTGGTGTTGATGAAGGGATACTTCTGCCCATCTGATGGGGCTGTAGTGGATCGTCAGGCGCTAATCTTCTGGGAATCACTAAATAAATGCTTGGTATGGTATCAGCAGCGTGATAGGTTAAGTCGGTGTCAGACAGCAGTCTCTCCTCTGCGATGTCTGAGTCTATGATTACTCATGTTCGGTCCACTTTTACAAACTCTGCACGTACATGGTCTGCACTGAATGATGTCATGCAGTGACAAACCTAACCCTTGAGCAAGTTTAGTTTTCTGGACAGCTTCCACTTCAGCATGGAGTGAGTGTGTGAGGGAGAAGGGGGGGGCAGCTGGAGGAGTGGATTTTGATATCAGTTGCCAAACACTCTTCCTCCTCTGCTTCCTTTCCGTGCTGGCATGTCTTGGATATGAATGCAGTAAATGTTTGTGTGCTCTAATAACTGCACTGTGTTCATGGATTATCTCTGTGCCAGTTCGATGTTGTTGCTGCTGTGTCGGTCACACAGGCTCTCTGTGTCTCCTTAGGAGTGCCTGAGCCGCCTAACTACCCTCTCAGTCCTCGTATTGTTGTGTTTGGTACGTAACTGTCTGTGCATGTGTTGGCACGTGTTTCATTCTGCCTGATTAACCTTGTCTGAACATCATATCTTCTGTCACTGGCACTGCATCATCCTTAAACCTGTTTCTTAACTCATTCCTCTTCCTGTTCTCCTTTGATGCTTCATAAACTGTCAAACACCATCAGGGACATTCACAAAGATAAAGAGATACATTCTGGGGTAGCTAACTGTCTTTAATTATCATCAAAAAGCTCAATAAATTGTAAATCTAACCAAACTCCCATCGCATTCATGCAGCTATGTGTCATATAATCTCTCTCTCTCTTATTCACTTTATTCTTCCCGTCTCTCCCCTACAGATGCCCTCCTCGCTGATCTGGAGAACACCGGCTCTCCTCTAGCTCGCTGTCCCGTCCTTCTCACCTCTGAACCCCCACAAAATGCCGACACTCCCCCCGAGGAGACCACCCAAGGCCGGCCACCGCCGCCCGCCTACACCCCGCAACAGGTAGACAATTCACTGCCGGGGATGAATTCAGACCGTCTTTAGTAACATCTCATTCAGTTAAGCTTTTGATTGACTGTGCCTGTGTTTTATCTCTCAGACGGTTTCTGCCGCAATGAAATCTACCCAGAACTCCACTCCAGACAAATTATACAGGTAACTCCCTCCTTAATTTGACAATAAAGTGTCATCTGCAGGGAATACATTTATTAGCCTCGGTCCATACAAAATATTAGGCCGTTTATTTCAGAAGAAATAAGTCAATCGAAAGAGAAATAGTTGCTGACTGAACTAATCGATTAAGCAATAAAGTAATTTCTCAAGTAATAATGTCAAAAATATTCTGGTTTTAGCTTCTTAAAAGTGAGGATTTGCTGCTTTTCATTCTTACTTATGATAGTAGATGAAGAGTCTTTGTGGTTTTAGACTGTTGGTTGATCAAAAGAAGCAATTTCAAGATGTCACTTCGGGCTCTGTGAAACTGTGATGAGCATGTATTATTTTTTAAATCACAATTTATTGACTAAACAAATTGATTGAATGTGAAAATCGATATTAAAAACAATCACAAGTTGCAGCCCTGTTGTTCATGTAAGTTATTTGTTACATTCAAAATGTATAATATTATTATCATAAAATTACAGTCAACAGATAAATTATGATGCAGTGTTATAGATCAAGGTAATCTATTGATCCCTGATAGAAAATTCATCAGCCACCCAGCAGGTAAAATGTCTAAAGTAGTTAGAATTAGCACAACCTTTACAAGCTGCAACAATAAATATAATAATTATTCCATAAAGTGGTCCATTCAGCATGATGAGTACTATTATCCCAAAGCTGGAACCACATTCTCCAGAAGTTATAAATAACTTGTTTTTTTTCTACGTGTGTCATTTTGTCAATGAGTGTGTGTCGATATGAAACCACTGTTATGGACAAATAAGAATATTCTGTTGCCATGTGACTAATTTCTGAATGGACAGAGTTCAAGAGTGTCCTGTGATTCATGACATAATGACCACGATGAGGCTAACCGCATCCGTGACAGGATGTTGCCTAATCGCTCTTGTACTTCTTACAGCACAGTGTGTAAACCGCGCTCTCCCCGCGCGGCAGATCCTCCGCCGGCCTTCTCCTCCTCCTCGCTGCTGGGAGGAGGTCTGAGCGAACTGGACCATCTGTTGCAGGAGCTCAACGCCACCCAGTTCAACATCACAGGTTGGCGGTCTGATGTGACGTCTGTGTATATGTTTTAATATCCCTGTTTTTTAAATGGAAAAAAAGGTAAATTTTCCTATATATGTCCTTGTTTTTCTCCTCAGATGAGATCCTGGCTCAGTTTCCTTCTTCTAAGAAAGATGAGAGGGAAAAGATTAAGGATAAGGCCACAACATCCTCTTCCAGGTACAAAATGTAATCAGTTTAGTCAAAATGAAATTGTTGACATAGTCATGAGATAACATACAATTAAGTAATGACAGAAGACAATGAGAGAGAAGTGAGCTCCGAAGATTTTATTTCAGTTTCCTTTCTGTTTGGGTTTGTGTGCAGCCATCTTCTCTTCACTATTTTAAGTCAGATCACCTAAAATTGTGTGTTTATTAAAACATTTGAATTGTGTTTTGGGTTCTAGCTCTGCGAAACCGTCGGCGACATCAGCCACGCTGGAGCTGGACAAACTGATGGCGTCCCTGTCAGACTTCAGAGTCCAGAGCACAGTAAGAGTCCACACCACAGCAAAGAGATGAGACAGAGGCTAACCCCCTCGCTGTTCCAGGCTTTAACACAGTTCACTCTGAGTCATGGTGGATTCGTGAAGACGTTCACTTGACTTCACGATGACTTCACTGTTAGTCTGTGGCCTGGCCACAGGGCATGCCTCAGCCATCAGATAGGGCCTGAGGATGGAAATTAGTCTTGGTGGCGACATTTTCCAGCTTCATAAATAGCTTCAGATAGCTGGAAGTCAGAGTTAAAGATCTATATTTGGTGTGGTATATAATCCAGTCATTCTCCTCTGCAGTGACTAGCATGTGAGCAAAGGAAGTGATTGTGTCATTTAAGGCTTGTTTGATTCCAGTGTGCAGTCCAGCTGTTGGTAATAAACAAGCAGGAGCATGAGGTTATGTGAACGCTGTTGTGATGTTCAGTACATTCCAACATGTTGATGCGTACCAGGTTTTTAACTATGCTAGCATCCTGACTTGAGGCACATTAGGTCTGGGCCTCACTTTTGTCCAGACTATAAAATGGATGGTCATGATATTTTGTATATTCATGTTCCCCCAGAAGATCCCCTAGAGTTTTTTCTACAGCTTTACCGTGACATTAGCATCAACTAACATGCTTTTTCCATGCTCTGGTTTTCAAAAACTCTACGCTCTCTCTCTTTCACAGCAATTAATTTCAGACCAACTGTAGATTGACTCTTGGAGAATTAAAATCCCAAAGACAGATGTGCCATCCATCATTTTTATTTTTCCTCTCCCAGCCAGCTGTACCCGTCACTCCAGTTGTGACAGCACCGCAGCAGCCCGCCGCCCCCCCAGCACAGACCTCGTCTGGCGGCTCATTGGACAGCATGCTGGGGCTGCTTCAGTCAGACCTGAGCCGACAGGGAGTTCAAACATCCTCAAAGGGAAACTGTTCCGCTTGTCAGAAGCCAGTTGTAGGACAGGTGAGTTAACAGAATAAGTATATACTTGTGAATCTATTGTTATCTGATACTCAGAACCATTTTCCCAAAAATATATGAGTTCTATCCATTTTAATAATATCATGAAAGAAAATCTAAAGATTTTTGGAGAATGTTGTTCATTAACCAACTCTGGACTGTTTCCTCATGCAGGTGGTCACGGCTCTTGGAAAGGTGTGGCATCCAGAGCACTTTGTGTGCAGCGAGTGTGAGATTGAGTTAGGCAGCCGCAACTTCTTCGAGAAGGATGGACGGCCGTACTGCGAGTCGGACTACTTCACGCTCTTCTCCCCTCACTGTGCACAATGCAACAAGCCCATTCTAAATGTGAGAGACGTGGATGTGCATGTGTCGTGTAACTCTGAGCCCGATCTGCCGCGAACAGCTCGAATTACGTGAATAACCTGAATCTGTTTTACTTTTCATCCCTCCTGTTTAGAAAATGGTCACCGCTCTGGATAAGAACTGGCACCCAGAGTGTTTCTGCTGTGTTAAGTGCAGCCGGGCGTTCGGAGAGGAAGGTAATGGGCGGCACATCCTGTCTGGGCTCAACACACGATTGTTCACAGTGAACTTAAGCAGGGTCATGTTTGTGGGCTTGAAAACACTGTACAACCTAAACATAATCAATTAATCATTAATTTAATGATTAAGCAAGATTAACATGATGGTTGTTTGTTGTTTATGTAGTAAAGGACGCTAGGGATCAGTTTTTATCGATTTGAACTCACTGTAAGACCTCTTGGGGCTCAGTAACCCCATTTTTTCAAAAGCTGTTAACCTCCTTAAAAATATTTAGTTGGAAGGTTTTCACAGGAAACTTTATGTTTGGTTGCAAAGGCCCTTTCATGCTGTCAAGAAGTCAGAGGAAACACTAAATCTTTGGCCCAGAAAATGGACAAATTCAAAGCTTTGACTGTATCCTTTGCAGGTTTCCATGACCGTGAGGGCCAGCAGTACTGCCAGCAGTGCTTCTTGACTCTGTTTGCTTCCCGCTGTCAAGGCTGCAGCCAGCCCATCCTGGAAAACTACATCTCAGCTCTCAACTCTCTCTGGCACCCACAGTGCTTCGTATGCAGGGTGAGTGTTTCTCTGTGTGTTTGAAGGCCCTGCCAATGATGACATTTGTTACATTCAGCAAACTGTTGCATGTTTTGAGCCTTGGTGTTACAGTTGTCTGTTCTTATAGACTTTTTCTGAAAGAGTCAGCTGTGTTTAGGACATTTTGAAACCTGCATTGTTTACATCCATGTTTACTTGCTAGCTGTCTTCGTCACTATAAGGTCATGTGATATGCAGATTGTCAGCTTTACATGCCAATGAGAACATGAGGTCAAGTCTTCGATAATATTTTGGAGATTTACAAGGACTGAAGAGGAGTTTACGATTACACATGTATTGCACATGTAGTTCATACTTTTATATTGGGTGACTACTAGAATAGGTTTAAATGCTTTAATGTTAAAAGAATGCATTATGTTTCTCATACTATCCCATTACTGCAGCACCTCTATTCACCCTACAACTGAGTATACCATTTTAGTGCCTTTAAGGCCTTGTCGGCTCTGATTGGTCAGCTCCCACAAGCCTGAGCAGGCACCGCCCACTGTGCCTATGTTTTTACAACTATGGCCATGCTGGGTGCGTTGCTGTTGGTGATGACTGTATAGTTGTTGCATCACAACTTTACCCGTTAAAAGGTTTCTGAATACTGGTGTTTGCATTGCCCATACAATTATAATTGTTTAGTCTACTCAACAGAATTACATGCTGGGAACCAGACCTTAATGTAAAGAAATAAAATCCCCAAAAATGTTTGAGAAATATGTTGAATAACAAGTAAAATGTAACTTGATTTCTTTTAAATTCTCAGAAAATTAAACAGAATTTGGTTGGTAGCCTGTTTTTGGTTGGCAGTTTGAATTTGTCATTAATGACGTCAGTATTTCTAAAACCTTGCTATGAAATCCTTACGAATGGGTCAGGGGACATTTCAGAGACGAACAAACTGATATTTGTTTCATATGATCCCTTGAGCAAGGCACTTAATCCACAACCTCTACTGCTCAGTGACCAACACATCAAACTGTGATTGTGTACGTGTGTGACTGTGTGTGTCAGCAGGGCGTTCCTGAAATAAGGCACTGCTCCCTGAAAATCTAAAAGAAAAAAATCAAAAAACTAAAAATAAATTGGAATTATGTCATGAGAAAGTTGTCATTTCACGAGACAACTTTCTAATTACAGCTGTGCAGTGTCTGAATCTCACTGCCTCTCTTCTCCAGGAGTGCTACAGCCCCTTCGTCAATGGCAGCTTCTTCGAACACGAGGGTAAGCCTCTGTGTGAGGCCCACTACCACCAGTCCCGTGGTAGTATGTGCCAGGCCTGCCAGCAGCCGATCCTGGGCCGCTGCGTCACCGCCATGGGGGCCAAATTCCACCCCCACCACCTTGTGTGCCACTTCTGCCTCAAGCCCCTGAGCAAAGGCTGCTTCAAGGAGCAGGAGAACAAGCCCTACTGCCACCCCTGCTTCATCAAACTGTTTGGTTGAGGACACAGTGGGATGGGAAGAAGCTGTATGACTCTGAGTTCTCAGTTCGTTTGTTTTTTACAGTGGAAATGAGGGTGGAGCTGGTCTCTTTCTTACTTTTAAGAATATTAGAGTTGTTAGAGGAAAGGGGGAAAAAAAAAAGAGGATCGTCCAACCCAATTCATTTCTGTTTATTTCACAAAAACAGCCCAGTCGCCAGAATAAAATGTTGGCATTTAACTTTTCTGCAAAACACGGATCAGTTAAAAATTTTTACATGTTAAACAATAGCAACCATATTGACAATCCTACAATATGTCAAGTTTACATTACAGGTATAAGGGCTGACTTTCATGTCAGGAGGAAGGGATGTCCTGCGCCAGTGACAATTGTTTGAGACAGCTTTTCTACATTTGTAAGTGCAAAGCCACTGGACATTTTGAACAAGATGTTGGGACATTTTCCAACCATGTTTGTGGTGACAAAAAGAGGGATTTAAAGCCAAAACATGATCTTTCCAAGTGCTGTCTGTGCTGAAACCACAAGAACAGCAATGTTATGACATAAAACTGAAAATGTAACGTGAGGGAATGTAAAGTTTCAACATACCCGAGGTTTGCAGAAACGCACATTGACAACATTTTTTGTGGCAGTCGGGTTGAACAAAAAAGTGGACTGCATTCAGACTGGCAGCGTGAAATATATCTCTGAATACAAAATGATGCCAAATGATTTTTGTCATGTATGTAAATCTTTATATACTGTATTAATTCAAATTGAATATTGAAAAATTTAATTGTTTTGCCAAAGGTAGAAAAGAAACAATAAATTAAGAGCAAACGTGTTGTTTCTGTGAAGGACTTGTACTGTTGTGCGAGGAGATCCCCTTTAATATATTTGATTTATATTGCAAAAAAAGTACAAGTGCCACTGCAATTGCATTTATATATTGTATGCCGACTGCTACATATTCTATGTTTTTGTGTAACAAACTAAGCTGTCATATGTTTAATGTCAGATATTTTGCATTATTCTTTCACTATGGCTCTATGCAATCTGCCAAAGACAATTCCAAAGAATTAAATAAAGGAGAACACGACTCATCTTGCTGTTTTCGTGCTGAACAAATTCAAAGAACAGTGACTGTGGGAAGTTAAAAATGGGGCAACAAAGCAAAGGGATTAAAGAAATTTTAATATGTCTATTGACACAAACAATTTGGCATATAGTCATGAGTCTATATACTTTTGTTTATTTACTATAGTGATAACAGAACAAAAGGCACCAGAGTCAGGTGGGGGGCAAAAGAACTTTTCTTATCCCACAAGAGAAAACCACATGTATGGAAAGATTGGAAATTGGGATCCAGACTGTCTAAGTCTTTAGATTGATAAATAAATGCAGGAGACAGATCAGTGGTCAGATATTTCTACCCCATCACCACAACACACACAGCTGCTGCCTCTGACCGCCAGATGTCGCTGTTCGCTCACTGTTTCCCCTCCTTCACGCCCGTTTCCAGCTCATCTATTTTTAAAAGTCAACCACAGCATCCCAAGCGTGTTGAGCTTTTCGAGGAGAGCGCTTGTGACTCCTCTTAACACATCAAGAGAGCCTCGTGAAATATTCATGAGTGTGGCGGAGAGGAGACGACAGCTGCAGTGAAATGCGTGTCGACGTGTACACGCCTCTGCACTTCACAGGTGAGTTCATTTAAAAGTTAATAAGCGTCCTCCCTCCTCCTCCTGCTCGCTGTCTGACAGAAGAAAGCAGGTAACCTTGCGAGGAAAGTCAGCGTCACCCGTCGGCTCTAAGTGAAAAAAAAAATACAAATAAAATAAAAAAACAACTTAGAAAAAAAAAAAAAAAAAGACAATGAGTGATTCAGGACAGCAACAAGTAAGTCAAAGTCTATTTTAATAGCTGAATATTGTTGTAGGCCGTGAGCACGCGGGGTGTACACAGCGTGCGCGCGAGCTCATTAGCTATTCACTGCAAGCTCAACGTGTCTGATGCCATGACAGTGACTGTAAAAGCTCAATTTTAAGAAATAAGTGGAATGCAATGATTTTTTTCCCCCCCCAGAAGCTTCTCAGTGTCTGGTGGTTCTCTGTAGTCCTGACATGTTCTCGTCCCCAGCAGGCTGAAGAGGTGTGTCAGCCCCAGTGGCCTGAAAATGGAGGCGAGTGGAGCGATGGAGAGGATGGGACCAACATGGACTGTGGGCTCCTGCAGGCCATGGCCGAGGAGGATGAGGAGATCGACGTCCATAATGAAGAGACCTTTGGGATGGGTGTGTAGATGTCTCACTGGTCACCTCGTCCTGGTTTGATGGGGGCAGCTGCAGTCCTGCCTGTCAGCCACAGTGTGTTTCTACACTGTAAAAACAATTGAAAAAAGATGAAATTCCAAAAGTGTGGCATTGTGGGAGATGCTCATATTCACTTTCTTTCCTTGTAGATGAGAGGATTGATACCACTCTTGTGGGTTTATGCTAAATATACAGCAGATGGTTAGCTTAGCATAAAGACTGGACACAGTGGGAAACGGCTAACCTGGCACTATATTTTGTTTCTTTAATCTGTAAAAGAAAAAAAAAAAAAGCTGTTACCCATTTTACAGGTTGTTAAAGGCTGTGATGGTGTATTTCAGGGATAATACCAGTTTCCACACAGCCAAGAGAGATTTCAGGAAGTTAATCATATTGATATTGTCACCTTGAGACAGGACCTGGCTAATTGTTCCCACATTTCCAGTCTTTCCAGTCTTTCCAGTCTTTGTGCATTTTGACTTAATTTTCTTTAATTTTGGCTTTTAGTTTGTTAAACTCTCAGGCTGTGTCCGCAATCACCAGCTACCTACCATATAGTGAGTTTGCCGTTTTGTAGTGCTGTCTGAATGTATAGTCACTAATCAAGAATTATATACCATCATGCTGTCCAAAAATGTTTTTTCATTTGACCCATGAGCTCACTATGTAGTTCTCTATATAGGAGTCCCTATTTTGGAAGTAGTGAATGTTAATCGGAACTGTGAACTATACATTTTTGGGAGCAATACCAATATAAATATTAGGAAGTACAGAAATTCTGATATTGATATTGCCCGATATAGAATCATATTTGTTGCTATTATTCCTTAAAATGCGGTCAGTAAACACTTGAGACAAAGATATGTAATGGAGGCACTGTTTTACAATAAATTATTCAATTTAATTGAAATTAACAATTTTAACTTTTTCTACCCTAACCATCTCAAAGAAAGGGTCATATTGGTACATATAAGGCAACATGTGCACCGATATGATTTGTTGTTATAGACCTATATCTGCCAATTGATTTGACTGTCAGGCTCTGCTGTTTTTAGTTTAGCCTAATGTTTTTTTTTTTATGTAGTAGGACACAGATTAACACAACTCACTTTGTAATGGATCAGAGTTTTGCAAGAGATTAGCATGCTTTAATCTAGGTGCTGTATCGTAGGGGACTGGACTTGTTTCAGTTTCTTGAAGACGTTTCACCTCTAATCCAAGAGGCTTCAGAAGCCTCTTACTAACAAATGGTTTTAACGCTCAACTCCTTGTAATCCTTATTTTGAAAATAAAATAAGTGGGTGTAAAAGGGTGAAAGCTTCCTTCAGACTGTATCTCAACATGCACCTGTGTCATAGATCTTGAGGCACATGGGACCACAGAGGCCCTCGGTGATCTCCTTCAGTTTGGAGAGCCGCCGCC
>OMLP01028984.1:0-12779 GCA_900302685.1 Spondyliosoma cantharus | reverse complement strand
CCGCTTAATCCGGGGCCGGGTCGCGGGGGCAGCTGTCTGAGCAGGGACGCCCAGCCTTCCCTCTCCCCGGACACTTCCTCCAGCTCCTCCGGGAGGATCCCAAGGCGTTCCCAGGCCAGCCGGGTGACATAGTCACTCCAGCGTGTCCTGGGTCTTCCTCGGGGTCTCCTCCTCCCGGTGGGGCATGCCTGAAACACCTCCCGAGGAAGGCGTCCAGGGGGCATCCGATACAGATGCCCGAGCCACCTCAACCGGCTCCTCTCGATGTGGAGAAGCAGCGGCTCTACTCCGAGCTCCTCCCGGGTGGCGGAGCTCCTCACCCTATCTCTAAGGGTGCGCCCCGCCACCCTGCGGAGGAAACTCATTTCGGCCGCTTGTATCCGGGATCTTATTCTTTCGGTCACAACCCAAAGCTCATGACCATAGGTGAGGGTAGGACCGTAGATTGACCGGTAAATCGAGAGCTTCGCCTTTCGGCTCAGCTCTCTCACCGATCCGCCTGTCAATCTCGCGCTCCATCCTTCCCTCACTAGAAGATGTTGGCCAAAAACAAACATTTACTTCGCTTCTATCTGAACACACCTTGAGGAGCTTCTGCTTTTCTTTTTCGTTTGTAGTCACGACAATTTCTTAATATCGCGAATATCGTCAAAATCGTTATATCACAATACCCCAATTAAAGGAATAACATTTTAGATTTTTAGCAATGAATTCAGATTCAGATTCAATTTTTACAACAATAGTCATTTTTGATTATAAATGTTAATACCTTCTTCATTTACATTGTTTGTTGGAAGTACAAAAAGCTACCAGTCACCTTTGTGCTATTTTTATTTATTTTTTTGGACATTTTATAAACCAAACTACGACACTAGCAAGTTAGCAGCTAATAAAGAAAACACCAGCTCATGTTCAGATCTTCTGAAGAATTGTATCAAATGTGGTGTAGTTCAACAGAAATAAAAACAACTGCATATGTGCATGTGCACTATGAAAAATGTGGATTTTTGGAGGTATGTAAATCCAGCCAAACTCAACATGAAATCACTGAATGAGTGGATGAATAGTAACCGGTCGTAGCTTTGACATGCTTGAAATCTTGAATAACTGCCTTAAGGCAGAAATCTCTTTCTCACATTTCTTTCAGTCTCTCTCACAGACACACACACAATTATGATGTAACAAATTCAAAAAAACCTTTGGTGCAGGTAAGCATAAAGAAGAAACCGACTACACACACAAAAAGCTAAAGACAGGCTGAAGTTACCCAAAATTAAAGCTTGGCTTCCTTCACCGGTAATTAGTGCTCTTGAATTTTTAGCTATTCAAAATTCAACAGATAAATCCTTGATGCTCTCATTTCATAATCTCATTAATTAACTTGTTTTCACCAAGTATATCAAGTTAAAAATATCTGTCGTCAATCCTCAAACATCCATTTTAACCAGTTTTATGACATATTATATTCCGAAGTAAAAATAATGCCCAGCAGCCCCTTAAACCCAAGAGGAAGTGCACTTTGGTTGAAGCAAAAACACACAAAAAAATTAGCTGCTCGTCATTTCGAATCACCGTAGCTGACAGAGTGCCACAATATATACTAACACCTGGAAATAAGAAGCTGTACTGTAAAGCTCGAAATCACAGATTTTCTGAAAGGCTGCGCAGAAGATTAACTGCGCTGAAGCTCGTATTGTCATGAACCAGAGTAGTGCAAAGGAAAAATGTCTCCCTAAACAGCTACAACTACAAAAATCACATCATTTATAAATAATTATCTCTTCAAATGAATTCATATACAACCTTTAGCTTTAATTCTGTAGGTTTCATAGGATGTGGGTGCACTCGGAGCGGGACCCTCCGTACTGCAGGACGCCAGGACCCGTGGGGCTCTCAAGGCTGATCCGTGGTCCTGAAGTGGAGCCAGCTGAGGAGGAGCCTCCACCACCACCACCGCCACTGCTGCTGCTGTTTCTGGAGGTGAAGGGAGGCTCTCTGTCAGCCTGGGACCAGGTCTCAGCTGGTCTGTCGGGGCGGTGGACGCGGTGAGCGTCCAGCATCTCCAAAAGCAGGTCGTATAGAGGCACCTTGTTCTTACACTTCATGCTGTAGAGATGCTCCATGCCTTTGTTACTGCAGGCAGCATAGATGAAAGGGAGACAAGGAATTAGAGTGAACAAGTCAAGCTTCCTACATCCCTGCCAGCTCTGTTCAATTTTACAGAGGCAGTCAGAGTACGGCGGGTCATGCCGAGCAAGGTACTGTGATCTAAAATAACGCCACTACAGCAGTTGTAACTGTATGACTCACAGAATCACTATGGATAATTGAAGCATAACACGTTGCAATTGAAACATGTTTGCGCTGAAAACAAAAGAGACCTCTTCTAATTTAATTTCACCTCATGTGTCTGATGTGGGAGAGCAGGAGGAGCAGCTGGGCCTGCCGCCTCGACTGCTGCTGAGCCGAGCCGGATTGGTTGATGTGATGTATGAGAGCATCAGTGATGGTGTCGAGCATGTTCTGCACTGCAGCACCATCGTGGAGGGGATCCATTGTGCCAGTGCAGAAAGAGAAGGCACCTGATGGAGGAAGCAGAGACTTCAGTCAAAAAAACACACTTCTTGCAGATGAAGCTCCATCAGAAATATAAAATACAACTTTTACTTGATAAAAGATCGGACTCACACGTGAATATAAGAGCAGAGGACTAATTGCAGATGCATTTTTGCCCACGCAGCAATTAAAAAGTTCATCCGGCTCCAGCAGCTGTGCTAGTGGTGTCATCCCACTGGTATTTCAGTCTACTCAGGTTCCCATATAGAATATCTCAATCTCCGGGACAAACACGGCCCTGTGTGCTGTCTCATGTTGTCATGGGAACAGTTATCAGGCATATTGATGGTACAGGCCTTTCCAGAACACTCTGTTCACCTAATGTGCCCGAGTAGCATTCAGAGCTACACCTCCGTGGGTGTAGTTTGATGCTGTTCAATATTTACTCTTTGAAACAGAAACCTGGGACTGAGCGGTGTGCGTGCCAACAAAACTGTGAAGAATTTAACTAGAGTTTATGTTTTTATTAGAGAAGTGTGGCTCCTGTCCTCAGTCAGTGTTACCGGGAATGAGTGTCTCTGAAAATGTTACAAAAGAAATCAACATATTGCCTTACCAGAGTTGAGAAGGATGATAGCTTTGAGGCAGACAAACTCCTCAGGTTTGAGTTTGAGCATGCGGAACCGGGAGGCTGTGGCAAGCAGCATGTCGAAGATCTCGGCCATGCCTTCGACACAGTCACCTTCGCTCCTGGAGAACAGAGTGAGAGAAAACATGAGGACTTTTGTTTGGATTTTAGAGTTCAATTTCCTCTTTTTTGGAAAAAAAAAGCAGGAATGCTGTGTAAATAAACACAGAATGCAATCTTGCAAATTAACTGTGAACTTGAGCCCATGCAGTAATCCTTTACACAATCATGTCTTTCAGACAGTGGTAAATCACGCCCCATCCTTAATTGTGAATGACTGAGCCTTTCCATGACGGCCCTTTCATACCTAATCATGACACCCAATTGATAGCCTAGAAAACTGGTGTGACTGCAACTGCTTTACACTGGCTTAAGTCTAAACTCAGTGGCTTCTCTGTTTCAGTTGGAAATGTCTCTTCCCATGCTCATACAACCGTGGTGTTCCTCAAGGTTCCATCCTCAGGCCTTCACTGTTTTTTATTTGTAAGTAACCAAGTTTTCTGCATCTCCAATATTTCTTTCCATTTTTTATACAGATAATACTCAAATGTATTTGTCCATTAATCCAACAGTCTCGCAGCCAGTCGTCTCACAAGTTCTTGGATATCAATCTTCCTTTGAGAATCAGACAAGCAACCTTAGCATCCTCCTTTCAAGCAACATTATGTAACTTTTACGCTAATTTTCAGGTTCATCCTTTATTTGGGGGTCCTAGCAGAATAGATTTACATACTTTTATTTTTCTCATATGATGCATTGATTCAGCACCCCCTTTCGCATTGTGTCTTGAACGCTCTGTTTTAGCTACAGAGTGAGACATCTCACCTCCAATCAGAAGCAGAGCAGGGCAGGTCATGCCGATCAAGGTAGTGTGATCCAAAGCAACGCCACTACAGCTGGTAAGCATGGCTGCACTACAGCTATATATATTTTACAATTACAGATGAGTACAGATTGGTATCACACCTAGACCTAGAAAAAAGTCTGTTGTGACCATGAGTTAAACCCAACAGAAAGTCAGCCATTTTGAATTTGAACCATTTAAATTTTGGGCGATTTGCACTTGGTGTACTTTAACAAACTGGTCCTACAGCATTAACTATTATCATTATTATGATTACCTGTCATCAATCAACCTGTTTACCTGCGGAATGTTCCAAACCGATGTTTCCAGAACACCAAACCAGTGCCCAACTTTGAAATGTGTTGCTGCCATCAAATTCAAGAATAAGAATCTTTACAAAATAATGAATTACGTCGATGAGGTCGAACACTAAATATATTGTCTGTTTACAGTTTTCAGTTCAGAATAGATCAAAAAGGATCAGCAAATTATCAAATACTGTTTTATCTATGTTTAAAATTCTCACATGTATAACTACAACACAAAGTATGAAAGTCGGAGTGCATTTGACAAAACAAAACACGCCATCAGAGGAAAAAGACTGAAACTGTCCAAAGAGTGGCCAGATACAACTAATGAACTGAATCACTGCAACGCATTTGTCGGCACCATTGAAAAGTGACGGAAAGATGGGTGATATCCAGTGGTAGGAGTGCAAGATAAACTTTAAAGCAAAGAGCCAAGGGAATTTGTCATCCCTGACCCACAGCATTTTAGTCATCATGTCCAATTGGTGAGGACACTCACAAAGGGACCAGGTTTTAGAGATAATACTCTATAATACACTTCTGAATCAAATGGGACCATCAGACACATCAGAGGGTAAAAGCTCTGTCTGTCTGTCTGTCTGCACCCCTCCCCTCTCCTTCTCTCTGAGCCTGATACTGTGGTTTGGCCAGCTTGTTTACTTTGAACACGAGGGGGGAAGTGGAGGGAACAGGCTGTGCTCATGTCGCCCTGCATCTCTATTTTCTCATCCTCTCCGGTCGTCATTTCGCTCTCTCTCCCCCACCTCCTTTCCCTTCCCGTCGTTCTGCCTTTTCCATCATTCCTTGAATTTAGGCATTGATTAAATCTCTGTCCTGGTTGCCAGCTCAGCACTGTAATGATGAGCGGGGTATTTCAGGTTAGAGAGAGGCGGCTCTCCTCTCCGTGGGGAACATGTAATTAGTCTTTCAGTCTATGGCGGGCTTGTTGGGGATGGCACAATGGCTGGCAAGGTGTGAGATGGAGGATCTACTATGCTGATATATCACTCTTAAGATCTGTGCCAGAGTGTGAGGAGGGTTGAGAAATAGGGAGAAAAAGCAGATGAAGAAGGTGCATGTTGCACAGATGTCGGGCGAGTTTTCCTCCCTACCTGTCCAGTATGAGGTCCTGTGCAAAGATGAGTTTGCCGGGGCAGTGGATCGACCTCCAGATGAGCCCAATCATCAGCACCTCCAGCCAAGAGCTCTCCAGCAGCTGCACCTGGTCGTGGAGGGACAGCTGTAGGAAACCTTTAAAAAAACACACACATGAAGTGCACATTAAAAGCACAGAACTTAATTTCTTCTGCAAAGGGGTCTCTCATCAAAACAATGAAAAGAAAGGATAATGTTGTGAAGCACTGTGGGAACATGGGAGTTGATGCCGTCATTGTTAAACACCCATGGCTGCTGCTGAAAATGTATCTGACGTGACTGAGGAAGAAATGTTCATGGATGATGTAATATTTAAATCATGCATCCTTTCTCACTCTATCATCTGGTGTTTCCCCCTCTGGGGATGGAACATTAGCTGTGGCAACATGGATATTTCTGCATTCCAGTTAAAATCATTCTTAGGTTAGAGATTCCAACTTTTTGGACGCTAACTAAAGTGATGCGGTAAGATGTGTGCTTGCAAGTCCCAAAGCATTTAATCAGAATGTAACTTTTTTGACATAGGCACAGTGTTCTAATCTAATTTCTAATAACTGAAAATAAAAATTAATAACTTTGTTGGGTCCTGCTTCGTCCATCAACTCTTTGTTTCCAGCCTATCAACCATTCTTAAAGGAGACAAATATTATGCTCCTTTTCAGGTTGATACATTTTATTTTGGATTACTACTAGAAGAGGTTTACATGCTTTAATGTTCAAAAAACACATCAGTTTCTCATACTGTCCAGTGCTGCAACACTGCATTCCCCCTCTGTCTGAAAAGCTCTGATTTAGCTCCTGTCTCTTTAAGACCTCTTTAACTTTGAAGATATTTTACATGCACAGTAAAGGAAGAGGAAGGAATAGTGAAAAAGCATAATCTGTCTCTATGCAATTCTCGCACCAAGTGAAGTGAATTTGGGAAGCATATTTATTCTGCTTGACCTGTTTCATCCAACGGCAAACTGAGTGTCACTATGAAATCAGGAGATAAACGATAATTGATGCCAATCTGGAGCACAGCTAGAGAGAGTGTTGTCAGGTGTGTTCGAGCAGATCTAACACTTTTTCGTAGCTCTCGAGTCAACTCCATATAATTGTTATGTGTTTTATCCTGATCACATCGATTAAATGGAATCCAAACCGAATCCAGACACAGAAAAACAAAGAGACGATTTGATAAGTCTTTGTTACATAAATGCTGATTATTTGGAGTGGTGGGTGTTAACTGCAGCCTGGTGGGTAATATAAAATGTCTGTGCACCGTTAATCCCACTCATAAAATAACAAAATATACGTGCCCTTGTTTTCTAACAGGGAATGACTACTTTACTGAAACCACCTGTAATCTCTCTGCTCTCATAAGAAGCCTTATCGCTGGCACTCAGCTGTCTCAGTTCATACGTAATTACACCCAATTCATTCCCATTGTCCCCCTCTGCACCCTGCTCGGGACCCCCTCGCAATTAAAACTGTGTTTTTTGGCCTTTTAGTGACACACAAGGTTGTAATACCTCAAAGTCAGGATTTACTCACTTAGAGAGCTTGTCAGGTGTGTGCGTGCATGTGTGTGTGCGTGCATGCAAAAAGGGTAATGTGTTCTATACTGCATTTAGGCTCTGTGGGGTGCCAGCAGAATGGCAAAACAGTCCTCTCAAGGGTGATGACTATAATTGCCATCACTGTAATGGCTCTGCATTTGTGTGTGTGTGCTCCCACTATAAAGGTCTGCCATCACCAGCCAACAATTGGGGGCTGCAACCACCGTCACACAGTACATCTCTACATTTGAAATGTTTAAAGAGCACACCATTTGAGAGTTTTCAAAAATATGTCTTAATTTGGACAAGACATGCGAAGGATGTCACGGTGCTCCGGCAGATCTGACTCACATGTTTTGCCCTCACCTGTGCCCTCACAGGGCATGTATTTCTGATTATCTATCCAAAAGATAAGAGCATAAGGTATCTGTGGAGTTCCGGTGGATAATTGGATATAATAGCATTTGGAATCAGTATCATATAAAACTGGAAGTCATACTTCTAATCCTCCAAACCTGGTGATGTTAATGAGCCTTGAGAAAATAAAGAAGCTTTCCTTTCACTTTGAATCCAACCGTCGCTGGACACTTTGCGAAGAGGAGATTTTCATTACATTTCTTTGTTTTTATATTTCTCATAACTGTATCGTTGTATTTTAAATGGCTGAAGAGGTCTGTTTGTTTCTGAGTTCAAACCAAAAAAATGTATCACCAATGTTTGTTTCTAGATTGAGCGCAACTTTGAGTTTGTTCAACAAAAATATATCAATTACCCAATGAAAATATATGCTTTTATTGACAAATTTTCTACTAAAAATCATAGTATTCATGCCAATATAATTATTTAAATCACGTTTTTACTGTTCTCTATTACTCCTCAATATCATTGCATATACTACTTTTTCAATTTTAGTTATTTATTTTAGTTTTCTTGTTTTTCCTAAAATGATTGTTTTAATTTTATTGTTATTCTATTTGGCACTGATGTCAGCATTAACACTTTTCTTTATCAGAAGAGCTATAGACTTACAACCATTAAGTCACAAATTGCAACCATTTTTGGAGACTGTGTGACTAAGTTTTAGAACCGGGAGCGCCTGTGCAACTTGCTAATATTCCCCTTGTGATTTTGTGCCTTAAAACAACGTAGCGTGTCCTGTGAAACAGCAGGAGCAGCCTTTCTGCTCGTAACATTTTGCCACGGCCGTCACAGTAATAAAAAAAATCATTTGTCATCCTTTTCACTTCCTCAATGTATACATGAGTAACAGGTTTGTTACACTACATGTGAGACTCTTAAAGCAAAACAGAACATCTTTATTTATGTAAATTGTCTATTTATTGCCATTGATTTCCAAATCAAGAAAAAATACAAATGTGCTGCATGCTAATAATCTGGTGCTCTTAAATGTCGTGCTGGTGCTCCTAAAACTTTCAGTATGGACATCACTGCTACTAGGGTTAAAAGTTAGTCTGGAGCCGTGGTTTACTGTTTACGGTGTTTTTGAAAGCAAAAGAGTTGTTGTTCTGGCCAGAGAACTACGTAATAACGAGCCTGACACACAGACGTCAGACCAACAAAGAACATTCTTTGAGCAGATTATTTAACTTTACAATCATTTTTCAATATAGTCTTTTTGTAATCCAGCGTGTTAAGTAATTTAGGTAATAAGTAAGTAATAGTAAGGGCAGCTTCATAAGGTTGTTTGGTTTCCCTTAACAATCACACAATCTGTCAGACATCAGTTCTGACAAGTTATTTGTTAAATGTACAACCTGATCCAAAAAAGTTGGAACGCTGTGGCTCCTCTCACTTTATATTTACAAAAGAAAACAATAAAGTTTAAACATTAACTATCTTGTCTTTGTACTTTATTCAACTGAATATAGATTGAAAATGATTTTGCATTCTGTTTTTCCTGACAAAACAGTAAAAGGTGACAACTGTACGGTAATAACTTCACACAGACTACATTACAGAAATGTTTATAATGTTTTTCATGGAACATCTCCGCTCTCCTGGCATGCTCCAAGAAAGTCTTAAGAGAGTCTTAACCGTCCCAGTCGGTAGTAGGGGTTTGCTCCAAAACAATATGAAATTCAAACTTCAACATCTGGTAGAGTATTTATCACTGATCAGTCACTATATCAGCAGCGTTTAGACACTATCGGTTACATTGACTATTATGGTTTCAATGGTAATCATGTCCCATATGAGGAAGAGATCATTTCACTTTAAAATATATTTATTTGAGTGTTTGTTCTGCTAAAAAATATTAAAGAGTCTTTATCATTGGCGTGGACACCTTGCCACTCAAAGCAGTACCTGGAAGCTTCTTGGCCCATGCGATCATGTGGACCAGCTCCTTATCAGCCATGCTGGTGAGCAGGGTCATCACAGTGACCTCGGTGTAGGGTCGGTTCAGCTTCTGACGGGAGCACAGCATTGGGGGCTCTGCACCCTGGAGCAGGAGGAGCACCTGAGGGAGCAGCAGATAAAAGGTCACACCCTCAGTCTTTAACCAGAGAAATATGAGCATAAATTGATTTAGAGCGACTGTCATCTTATCATGACATCCACTTTGAACTTTGTTATGTATAGTCATGATTCCTAGAGGATGTCGCCACACCTGGTCAGGAGGCATGCTGATCATTGATGACTTTCCTCCTCCACCACCAGCACTACTGCTGAGCACGTGCTTCCTCCTTTCCTGAGGGGGCGGTGTTCTGTGCTCCAGACCCTTAGAGGCCTTGTCTCTGTCACTGGTGTCAGTCCGTCGCTTGTCACGCCGCAGAACGCGCCCACGGTCTTTGCGCACACCTTAACCACACAGCAGGAGATTAACGTAAAATAAAATGCAGTTAAAAACACACCCTCATCAGGCTTTTCCGACAAATCAGAATGACTTTGTAACCTGTTTTACCACAAAGCACAGCGATGCAGATGAAATGGATGCCTGTGTGAGTCAAGAAGTATGAAAACAGAAATGTGGGTGTGTGTTAATCAGTAGTTTAACCCCATTGAGAGGAAATCTTAAAGTTAGACTCAAGCATCCACGAGCACTCGTATTTTTTTCAGTCCTCTCAGCAATCAGCCATAAGTGACAGACGGCATTTAGTTTGGAAATTTGACCAAGCATAACTGCACAGGAGCTGCTAGAGAACGTGAGGTCAACCTGGCCTCCGTGTTCCTCAGACCCCAATTGGATCGAGAACCCTTCGAATGGCCCGCGACAAGGCCGGTCCAGGGAGGCCCCAACGTAAATCGGACTTTACCCTGAAACTGCATGACCGCATGGCCTTTGAGGGCCTCTGGGGTGTCCTGGGGTGTTCATCTCCAGGACAGTGGAGGTAAATCCTTTGAGTCATGTGGGTTGTAATTCATTTGACTCTGTTCATGCTGTTCATATTGTATTCATGTCAATATATTCATATATACCCCTCACTGTTATTTATATAACTCTATCCAAGTCTAACCTTTTTCTTTGGAAATTAGTGATATGCCTAACAATCACTCTAAGAACACCCCATTATGAATAAGGTGGATATGTACTGTGTGTATGTTACTCTGCACTTTACTGTTTTCTTGCTGACCTGCATTTTGTTGTCTTAGTACCTGTACTCTGTGAAATGACAATGAAGTTGAATCTAATCTAATCTAAAACCAAGGAAGCCTTATTAGACAATTCAACCAAAAAAGAAACAAGTAAAAACAACAGGATAATCAACAATAATACCACTCTATTTACTGATAGACAGAAAGTTGCAAAAAAACATGAATTAAAATAAAACTTAAAAAAAAAAAAGGGGGAAAATGTTGTTGGAAAAGATGGCAAATCTTCTGTCTGGTGTTTCTACCCACCTCCTTTCATCATGCCCACTTCGTAACACTTCCTAAGACGGCAAGCCTGGCAGCTCTTCCTCCGATTCCTGTCAATAGTACACTGATTGGTTGCTGGGCACATATAGTCATTGTGACCTGGAATGGAAAAAAATCTATTAGATCAAGCCCCCCACTCCAGTGTTCAGTTTAGACTTTGGTTATTTAGTAGCCAGGAACACTATCTTCCTGTTTCTAATGAATCCTAGATGGAGAGAATTAAAATGTGGCATCTTGGCTTTGTCATCGCCATGGAGACTATTGGTTTCTTTATGACCAGCCTTCCACTGCGACAGTTATCAATATGCCAACGCATCATACCCTGAACATGACTACCAACAGAAGACCACGCTTTTATCTGTACACAGCTGTGGACAGAGACGGCACCACGTCAAATGAAAAATATGATATGAGGAAAAATTGTCAAAACTGAAAACTAAAAAGCGGAAACTTTAAATCAGAATTTCTGTACCCTTGATTAAATCTTTCAGTTCACAACATCATCATACTTTTGTATTTTCTCTCATTTTTTCTACTGTGGACAGACTAAACCACAATAAATTTTCTTTTGTTCACTGACAGAAAAAGTCTTTTTAATGGAACACAGCACTCCAATTCTTTTTGTATTTATGAAGTCAGCTATTATAATTGTGTTCTTTCCTTTGGCTATAATTTTCCATGACAGGTACAATAAGAATATAATTTAATCTTGAGCATTTATTTGTCTCATAAACTGTAATTAATGTGAAGAATGTTGGGAATTTTTAAATGAAATTTGACCATGAAGCTCTCACAAAATAACAGTTTCAGGATTAAATCCTTTGGTGTTACCCACCCTGTATGCTCCTCTTAAAGAAGGCCTTGCAGCCCTCACAGGACCACACCCCGTAATGGTACCCAGAGGCATAATCACTGCACACGGCACAGAAACGCATCTCTTTGGCCATCTCAAACCCAGCGGCTCCCGCTCCAGCCCCTGACTCCCCCACACTGTATGAGTCGTCACTGGTGCCACACTGTTCCTCTCTTGAAACTGAATGCTGACTGGATGGGACACTGGACCTGCCACAGAGCACAGAGTTCAGCTCAAATGAAGTGTCTTTTATAAAGACAGGACAACAAATTGCAATGCAAAAATGATCTAATACATATGTTACCAAATTTTAACATTTACCACACCGGCTTCAACCTGAGAAACAAAAGCAGAGTGCTATTTTCCACCTGAGTCAGGAAACTGTCTGTGCGTCTGTTGTTCTTACGTATTGTTCTTTTCTCAAGGTCCCTGACAAAGTCCATAATCTCTGGAATTAGAAACCAGGGCAAAGCCTGATCCTCTCTACAGAGATAGTGGCAATGTTTTGTATAAAGCAAGAGATTAAAAATAACAATGTGGTTATATAATTATAATTATGTTTTAATAGGAAACAATAGGATAGTAAAGATAATATAGTAACATTTGGGAAAGATACAAATTAAAATGACCAAGATAAACAACCTAAAAATGTTAATTCTTTATGGATATCGTTCTCCAACTTCATGGGGGAGAAGGAGAAACAAATCTGATTTTATTGCTCCGATCAGTTGCATAATCACTACAAACAAATCTGACCAAACAATCAGATTCATGCACTGGAGGTGGCAGCTCTCACCTCCCATCAGACACTTAACGACATTTAAAATAATGGCCAAAATTCATACCTGTTGATGCAGAATCTATAAAACCTAAAAAAAAAATAAAAACACTGTTCTCACTCTGGTGATCTGGTGATGAAGAAAAAAAAACTCTATTCCCTCACCTGTAGATGGGT
>OMLP01028982.1:14441-25705 GCA_900302685.1 Spondyliosoma cantharus | reverse complement strand
CACACCTGTTTAACCCAAGCTAATTTGGGTGGGTTTCTCCCATCCCCATACAATGCCACTTCTCGGTCTTTTACGGCCCTGACGAGAATGTCGGTCTCCTCGGCTGTGAATCGCTCCGGCCGTGCGCCTGGCAAATGCGCTATTATAATAGCAATCCGCCATGAAACAAGCGTGCCTGCTTTTAAAGGGAATGTGAGATGATGCTCTGATTGGTTTATTGCACGTTACGCCCAAACCACACCTATGACTAATGTAGCTACTTCAGACCAGCCCATTTTAGATTTGCGCCGGGCGCAAGAGTCATTTATCCCGCCGGCATAATAGCAACTGCGCCTGAGCTCCGTCTACAAAGCTACTTGCGCTTTGCGCTTTGACACTTGCGTTACAGATCGTTAAAATAGAGCCCTCAGTGTCCGTGTGCTGCCTGTGGTCGGCTTTTGCCTCTGGTAGCACCGGTGAAAAGTAGGTTGACATTTAGCCATATCATATCATGGAAGTGGTTACAATAATTGTTGAACAAAGAAAAACGTTTGAAAAACTTAAAGGCTTCCATACCTGAATGCTACATCTTCTGTTAACATGTAGAAACAGAAAATGAGACGAAAGCCATTTTGTCTGTATTAGCTTACCATAAACAGCTAGCTTAAATGGTTAGCTTGACATTAAATTTGACATTCCACATCCCCCATACCATTGCATTTACCTTACAACAGTGCTGTTGTTTCAAATCGTCTGCCCCTTGAGGCAATCGGGAGTTTGTTGTAGCTCACGTTGACAACGCTGCAAACGCTAGCTAGCTAACAGTATGACTGTACTTCAAACTGGGTGCATAACTCTGCCATTTTTACGTTTTTCACAACTACCAACTACCAACAACACTGACACCGACGAAACACGAATTCAACAAATCCGGATCCAACCGTCATAATTCTTTCACATAGGTAAACAAAACAATACTTTTGCTGAACACACACAGACCAAACCAATTTCAGAGAACGATACTGTAACCCCCAAATGTAGTAATGCAAACATTTTATCCTGTTGGCTGAACTTTTATAATGTTGTAGAAGTAAAATAACTTTAGTGTTACTGATTTCAATCCGTATCAACCCCGAGAACTTCAGAGCAAGATAACTTCTAACATGCAATAATAAAGTGTAACTGTAACATTTTCTAATAATAATTGCTTACTTTGCCCTTTCAGAGCGAACTAGATTGATGAGTACCCACTTGTGTCTTTCCTTTCACTCGTATGGAATTATATCCATATAAAAGAATGTGCTTTTTCACATTGGTAGATAATTGATGGTGCTTTGAACTAATTATATGTGATTATGCACATGTCTGACGTAATTATCTTTTCTGAAATATCACTTAATCAGAAGGTTTTTTTATTTGTGGGAATCTGCAAATATTTCAATATTCACGAACGCTGATGGAACATCGGGAGCTACAGATGCTGGAGATTTTTAACAGTATTCCGTTACAGATTATCCAGAGTTCAGTGCCTACAGTAATTGGTGTTTGACTTTAACATACTCTCTTCCACCCCCACATCCCACGAGGTAGGGCACCCTTTCAGTCATACCCTCCCGCTTTTTCTAACACTGCGGACCTCCAGTGTTCCTCGGAAAGAGAAGTAGTAATGGCCCATTATTTCGGTGCACACCAGCGATAGCGTTTACCACAGGGCTGCGAAGGCAAAAGAGCAGAGGTGGGAACTAATGGAGAGGGCTGTTCCTGCCTGTCACAAAGGGATCTGCAGTAAAAAAAAAAAAGAAATACATTTCCCCAGAACGCCGTCACCAAATATACCGCTGTTGGCTTTGGCAAGAATCTACTTCGAATGTTTTTCTTTTTTTCTTTGATGGCTAGTTGTAAACCTCAGAGGGCCCTCAATAAATGCTGTTAATTGCTGGGGTAACGATTCCAACGACTGGTCGAATTAGCCGTTTAATACGAGCTTTAGATGTTATGCAAAAACAACTTCAGATTCATAAGAGGGAGGATATAACTATGCAGTCAAGGGAAAGTCACGGTAAACTCGGAATGAGAGGAGGGATGGGACGAGGGGTGGAGAGAGTGAGGGGGCTCAGTAAATGAAAAGGGAGAGAGAGCGAGAGAGGACAGTCACCAACTGACTAAAAAGTGGGCTTTTATCATTTATTCATTTGAAATGCAAAAGCAGGGAGGCAGATACCGAACATACCCAACTAAGCCCTCCTCTCTTTTCCCTCCCTCATTTGCATTGAAAGGACTGCAGGGTTCGTGTGAAGGTTGAGGCTTATGAGCTTCATGGCACTGTGTGGGTCCCCTAGAGCCAGTTCATACTCCCACATGTTGGTGAACATGTAAGAGCTCTGAGCTAAGGCAAACAGCACTCACTGCCCCCCACTCAGATTTTTTTGGGCAGCTATACATAATGTGGACATTCAAACTCGGGTAAATACCCAAGTATACAGTATGTAAATGTGTTACATGGTGTTTTACATGCAAAGTGTCGTACTGCCTTGTCTGGGTGGACAGATTAAGTGAGTGTGTGTAGAACATAATGTCTCCCGCATAAAAAAAACTGTCGTCTCAAGGTAAAGTAAGGTATATTCTGTTTCGCTTGACCTGTGTAGATGTTGAAATTTCATTTTTCTACAGTGTTGAATGTCTTTACCGAAATTTGATTAGGCTGACTCTGTGGGCAGCCACTAAAATAGTTTGTTGTTCTATCCCAGCAACGTTGTTAGCTGTTGATTAGTATTGCCTTTACTTTGGTCACTCCCGTTAATTACTTTGACTCCCTGTTATTCCTTCTCTTTCTTTCTTGCTTTCTTTCTTTCTTTTCTTTGCCCTCACCACAAATGGACCCCTTAAGGAGACAGCCACTCTCCCCTTTGTAAAGCTTAACGTCTCATGGCAATCAGCGATGACGTGAGCGAGCTAGACAGAGACTATAGCTTCCACGTTTTTGAATGGAAGCTAATTTTCCCAACATGCTGGCTCCCATTTCACGACTGGGGACTGGGAACTCGGTATCTCGCCCCAAGGGTGGTGCCTTACATCCCGTCAACTGTAAACCGAGGTGATTTTTGTATTTTCTGTGATCATGTTCTTCATGACCCCGTGTCAAAACTCAGCATGAACTTATTATTTTATTTAAATCCGCAATCTTTTTCCAACCTTTAACTGTAACAAGATTTGTAGCCTTGACGTAACGTAACCAAACTGCGACTGGAAAACTGAAAATATTCTCTTTAAATACCTGAAAGCAATGAGTTCACCAAGTCTAAAAGTAAACATCAAAACTTCCACCCACACGCAGGACACAAACTCCCATCGGCTGCATTTTAAATTAGAGTTTATATTACTTCATGTGAAAAGTGAGAGGATATCAAATGTCTTCAAAAAAATTAAAAAAGACGGCATCACTTTACAACAGTGACACTCTGAGAAGATCGTCTCACCGAACCTCATCAGTCAAATCATTCCTCTATGTTTGAACTATGAAATATGATCAAACTAAGGAGCCTATTAAGCCAATCTCACGAATACAATAAAAAATCCAATCCACTCTCAGCAGGAAATTAAATCAGAAAGCTCACTAAGAAACTAGAGCTCTGTAATATTGATAGATAGCATTATTCATTGGCCTGAGGAGTGTGATATGTAAACAGACTGGTCACAAAACACGTAGGAACTCGAAAAAAAAACATCCAAAAGCGCGAATAATTTTATTTTACAGTAGTCTTACGTCTGTTTATTTTTAGAATTAGTTCAATGTAATTCAAATCAGTCCGCACGATGCACAAATCCAGTTTTAACAGACATAATTTTATCATAAGAGACCACTCCAAATAGTGTTGGAAGAAGTGGCAATGGAACTTATTTGGCTATAAACCTGCATGAACTACGAAAGGATTCAATTGAGCATAACTGCAGCCGCTGTGCTGTGATCACCTGCGCCCGGCTCCAGCCAGACTTCCATTTGGCTCCAGAAGCCCCCACTAACTACAAAGAACTTTGTGTCCCACGGCGAGCGGTGTGTGTGTGCGTTTGTCCGTCCATGCTGGTATATTGTGTGTGTGTGTGTGTGTGTGCCGACGTGCACACATGCAGTCGAGGGCTGTACTGGAGGGGAGGGGGCAACATGCTGACCGTCACTTTCCCTTGCTGTCAGGACCAATCAGTGTCTGGCAAGTTAATGGAGAACACAAAACCTATTTAAAAGCTACATTTACCACTTGGCTGATTCCATTACATTGTGTAATTTCCAGGTGTCACATTTCCCCTCCACACGTCTGTCTTAATGCTCTCCCAAGCACCCTCTGATTAGTCAGCCTCGGCTGGCTCCCCCAAATCCACTCTAGCAGAGCACCCCATCCGTTTACATCCTCCTTGAGGGGGGAAAACTCCTTACAGCACATTTTATTTAGGTGTTCAGCAAGATGCCAAATAATACTGGACACTGGCCTGGCTGTAAACTCCTAAATGGTGCAAGCCCCTTTCTGCTCTTGGTAGGTCTGAGAGGCAGTAGCTATAATAAAAAAAATGTCATTTTATTAGTTAATTCAATCCCTGCCTCAACATTTCAGTTCTTGTCGAGTTAAACCTTGTCCACACCTGGATTTTGAATGAAACTCCGGGATCAGAAGGCTCCTGTCCGCGGGCAGTTGACGGTGATGGGAACAAATAATGTCGTCTACTGAGGTTGTTCTCAATTATTCCACGTTTCTTTTAACCGGTGTTTAATTTGGCTTCAAAGGACGGAAACGCTCTTTTATTTTCTGACAGAGTGGGCCAAAACCCCAGGTGACCCGCCGTTTTGGCTTCACCTATGAGCGTTTCAAAGCCTCGGACAGAAACCAGGTTTTTACAGAACTCATTTGGGCCCGAGTGAAATGATTGAAGGCAAATCATAGCCTTCATGATGTTAGAGTAGCCCACAGGGTTTTTTTTTATGATTTGGTATTATGTGGACATGCAAGGAATGGTTAACAATATACTTTTTTCCTTTATTCGACCATAATGGGTTTCTACTTAAAAACTGTCTCGTCCATTGTGTGAGACGGAGTCCTTTCTTTCTCATCGGGGCACAAGTAGTTTCAACTGCATTCTCTTGAAGAATAAATGAGTACCCTCTGAGACTTTAAATCATCTGATTCTGATTGTAATTGTCTCAAGATCAGTCCTCACCTTCCACTGTATGTCAGAGGTTTGAGGGTTAATAAGAAGCCGCTCAGTGAACTAACCACTTCCAAATTGGCTTTTGATTCCCGGCGGTACCGATGCTGATCAGGAGATAGCCTCCACTACTTTGTCAAACACGCTGCTGATGTTTAATCAGGGGGCCCGGGCATTGAATTGTGGTCATCCACAGACCTCGGGAAATCAATGTTGGTTGAAGATGCAATCGAGAGCTTCATTTGATTTGTGACCCGAAGCGTGGCTGTTCTTCAGGTTCCGGGGGGGCCACGAGGGAGCTGCCACCATGAATGTTTGCCCCATAGAGACGTCGCTTTAAGAATAAGCAACCTATTGATTCATCGCTTCTTTTCCTTTTTTTTTCAGAGATAGTGCTCTCAGAAAAGCATGTCATTTTCCCCATCATTCAGAGATCATAGTCAATGGAGTGTGAGCACTTCTTTCCCATAAAGGTCACTAGCCTTTTACAGTGTGTTAAGTGAGGCGACACTCACTTTAATGTGACGTCTTACTAGCCGGTGGTTTTATGTGCTCAAGGTGAGGTCGATGGTGCCGCAGCGCGCTTTTTCTTCTCTTTCTGTTTTGCACCAGAACGCGAGCTCTGAAAATTGAAGTCTTTTTTTGAAATGCAAAGTGGAGCCACCGTGAGGGTCCTCTACACTCCTTTTTAATAACAAGCAATATACCCTGTTATGAGATCTACCACGCTGCCAATACTTACAAGTGGGAAAGTAATGACACAATTGATTCTAGGATTGGTGATCATTGCTATTGAACCGACGCGTGAGCCCCTCAGCGTGACTCACCTGTCCTTACAGATCGACGCGACGCACCGGGGAAAATGCAGGCGGATAATGAGATATATGGACTAAAGTCGATAATTGAAAGAGGATCTGTATTTTATTTGCACCGAGATTCTGCTGTAGTCTAAACTGAAGAAACGGAATAAAACCAAAGCCTGCTGATTCCTCCAGATCAATTCCTGACAGGTAATATAACAGCGATGATTGCGAAACACCAGAGGGTGTATCCTTATATTTAGTGCAGCTGATATCCAGCCCGCAGCAAATTACAGGTCAGCAGAGTTGATTTGCGGGTTGGGTCCTCCTACTCAAGTCACTGCTGAATTGCCCACTGTCGGAGGAGTATATTAAAAGGACCCAAAGGGGCCACTAATGATCTGCTCTCCATCAATGTGCAGCTTGCCAGGAAATGTTCCCGTGCTTTAATTAATGATTCTGAAGCTAACAATCAATTCACGCGAATGTTAAAGGAATTAAATCTGTCCCCTGAAAATGTACCCATTCGGTGGGTGGACGTGGTAATTGTTAGCATTACTGACAGTCGAGCGTGTTGTTTAAAAAAGATAGGGGAAAAATAACAACGAGGCAGGGCTGTCCATCTTCCCGAGGGTCAAACGGAGTGTGTGGGTAGGGCAACATTCGTCATGTGAGCTGTGAGCTATTTTCTGTCCGCTGACTGACTGGAGGCGATCCTTCAGGAATTCATCATTTATCAAACCGGGTGATATCCCCTCCGGCAGGACGAGAGCGGATGAAGTCTGACACCTCCGGGTCGGCCTGGAGAGGAGAAGGCCGATCGGGATGCGTTAGCTCCGAGCAAAAAACTACGGGATTACCACCACTTTCATTAAACGCGACTTACAGGCGATAACGACTGAATAGCCAGGAGAACTGCTGCTACGCTCACACTCGACACATGCATTTTGTTTTCCTTCCCGCCTTTCTCTGTTGTCTTCTCACACGCTGGCCCGCTTATCCTCACAACTACAGCCGACGTACGCAGATATAGCTAAAGGAAATGTGGTGACACAGACGGCTCTGTATACTGTATATCCTGCCGTGTGTATGAATATCTATATATGTAAAAAGAACAAAAAGATGTGCATTCGTTTCTCTACTTTCTTACATTTTTAACTGTAGAGGAAAATAGATCCTAGGAATTTCATGGCATCGTGTGACCTCACCGATCAAAAAGCACTAACTGTCTGGTCTTTCATTATAAAAATAATGTTTCATAATAAAAATAGCGCGCCTCACCTCGCCTTTGTTTCCCGCTGCGTGAATACTTTGGTACGCCGTCTTCAAGATGACACAAACATTGTGATCACGCCTCAACGCTCTCAAGGCTTTGCAGCCTCACGGTACGTCTAATAGAGTAATTGAATCATTGTAATTTACATTATCAGCAGAGGGTTTTTTCCAATTAACGAGACCGTTAGTAGAAAGAGAAAAAAAAAAAGATAGATGGATGAAAGAGTGGATGAATGACTTGAGTAAAGGAAGTCAATATCTGGAGCAGGAAATTACAACTAAAAAAAAAAAGGATCTGATGTGACACGTTGTGATAGAAGTTCTTCCCTGACAGGCTGTGCAGACTTGACCACTTCATACTGTACAACAGATTACGGCATTAGTCTCTTTTATTAAGTAGGCTCGGACCAGGCACCCCAACCCTGTTTGACCTCAGAGCCACACAGTGATGAAGGCACCCATAGTTACTCAGCATCAGGCTATGACACCACAACTCTTGACCATTTGGGAAGGACTCTCGCCCGAAATAGTGTGCAGGTGCCACACAGTCTTACGGAAAAAGCAAGTTTTTTTTTGGGCAGAGGCCGTCCTGCTGTTCTCAAAGCACAGCTATGTAAGGTCCAACAATCTCTCTCAAATAACAAAAGCCTCTTTAAAGTGTAAAACATGTGCCCACAGAGGAGCAAAAAAAAAAAAAAACATATATAAGGACTCAACCGACCATCTCACCCAAAAGTTGGACAGAGAGAAGCCATGCAGCTTATTTTCTTTCCTCTTGACAATAAATGCAATAAAACACCAAACAACTAAATCCTTTTTAAACCACATCAACGCTACAAAAGGTGGAAATCATTCTCACCGCAGGACCGAGCAAACAGTCAGACCCCAACTGTCGAGCTGCTATAAACGTGAATGAAGGGACGAGGAAGTCAAACGCAGTCCCCGGTGCTGAAACCATTTTAAAAGCCAAGTGTCAACAGAAACCTGCGTGGCACAGTCGACCGCAGTGGCCCACGCTGAAATTGTCCTGTTAGAGTCGGCGTCTGACATCGAACAAACAAACATGCATTCTGATGCTGCTTCAAAACAAAACAGCAACCACACATTGGTATTGTTTGCCTGATGGCTGTTGTGTAAAGCGTGACGTGCGATATGAGTCAGAGAAGCTGCGACGTAATCATTGACTGAAAAGAGGGAGCACAGGATTGATGAATGGGGAACACGAAAAATACTGACACGTCTCCAAACCTCGAGACAAAAAAAAAAAACAAGTCAAAGAGTTTGGCCAGCCACCAGTCCAATATTTACTCTCTTTTGAGCTCTGTTTCTGGTCTCTACCAACTCCTGAGGGAACTTTCAGGCTCTTGGGTGATAATTCTAGGTGTGTTCGTCACATTTATTGACTTTGAAGGTGTACTTTGAGGGATTTCCCAAATTTTTGGACAAGAGAAATCCCTCTCAATCATCGCCTAGGCCCCCAGGGAGTCTGTGGCCGCAGAAATTCTAATGACAACTCCGCTGATTTTACACAGACTTTAAACAAATTTCTGCTTTTAAAACTCAGAAAATTGACACGTCTCCACCCCCTTGTGCATGTTTGGTGGAGCAGTGTGTCGTTTTCAGTTAGCATTAAGATGAAAATTTGCGGTGCAGTGTGAGAATATGTCAATAGGAACTAAGTACAAAATATTTATTTCAACCTGCTTGAGGTCATTTTAGGTTGTTTTATTGGATTTTTTTTTTCTTCTCAAAAACAATCTTTGTTGTCTTAAATGAGTATCACTTTACAGGCACTTGACAAGTAAAGGAACATTCCGCTGAATTCCGTAGATTTTCATTCCGGATCACCGCTGAAAAATGTAGAAAATGTCTTTAGTTTTTTTTTTTCTTTTGTTCCAGCCCAGTTCCCCCTTTAGAGCTTGAACTGTGAGCTAGTATAAAAAAAAAAGTGTTGTGTTGCTCTTTTCAGGAGCTGAGTCACAACATCCATGTACACTTTCTGGCAGGTAATCCAGGGCAGGCTAGTCAAGGTTGTGAAACCTGTCACAGTATTCTGAATGCAGTATTTCCACAACATGTTTTAAACATAGACTATTCTCAGATCTTATCATTCGTACGCTGCACACGCGCACAAAAACATATCGACACGCATGTTCATGTCTCTACATCTCCTGCGTATAAATACATAGCACATTCTAGCAAGACTAGTAATGAATGCCCAGCGGGATGACATGAATATGCATGGCCGCTTTCTGGATGTGTGTATTTATCATCGCGTGCGCTTGGCATGTGCTTGTCGGTGCCCTTAAAATAGAATAACTGTGATGTAAATATTTATATTCCTTAAATGATCTACAACACTTCGGCGGCGGTGAAATGTGTTCAGCGTGCCCCTTTTGTTTACATGTAAATGGAAGGTTAGGGTATTTGCAATGCGAAATCAATAATTAAACGCGAGTACTAATTGGATGATAGCAACGCCAATAGCTTAATGGAATAGCCTTCCAGTATGGGGACCGATGATTAGATTCTCTGCTTTGCTAGGTCAGGAGCAATAGGTGAAAAACGCTCATGTGGACGTGGGCAAAACACATTTCCCCAAGGCGGACAAAATAATACATGAACATTGTACGCTGCTGAAAGATCATTTAGATCACCATTTTAATTATTTAGTAATGCATACTAGACAGCCTACGCTCACTTAGGTGGATGGATTAGGAGGGGAATAAGACAGATTTGGCATGCAAGAGAAAATAGGAGCTATAGCTTGTAGCTATACGTTCAGTGTTTTACATGCACTCAAGTGACCGGGTTGCAGCACACTTGCTCCGGCAAACTGATTTAAATGTAAACAGGAGACCTGGTTACTGTTATTGTGGTCATGATCCCCCCCCCCCGCTAGATTTCTCCTGGAGAAAGACAATTTTCCTTGGCCATCTAGTGTAGACAGGGAAAAGCAATAGCGGGAGGATGAAAGAGGAGATCACCGCGGGAAGCAATCCATGCTTGTATTTAAAATAATCCCAACCGAAACTCAAACTCACACAAAGAAGCCTTTTAGAAGTCTGTTTCCACTGCTGAGCATTTGTCAGTCTGCGCCGACACGACACACAAACCCCACGCCCAAAAAGATAAATAAATAAAAAAGCCTGTCTATCACTGAGCATTGCTGGAAGAAGAACTCAGATCTTGTACGAAAGTCAAAGAAGCACTGAAATACTGTTGTTACGAGTAAAAGTCATGGATTTAGATTGTTTAGATACTTAAAGAGCCAAAGTAAAAGTACTCATTGTGCAGAATGGTATATTTTAGGATAATGTATACTGTATTATTATTATTATCGATGCATCACTTTATGTATTTTTTAGTTTTTGGGTTTTTTTGCTGCTGTGAATTTCCCCTAGGTGATCAATAAAGTTTTATCCTACGTCATAATTTATTTAATCTTTGAAAGGATGCCCCAGTGTTTTATTTTGTGGCGCTAAACCAAAGTCATATATTCCAACTGCTGACTACTCAAAGCCACAAAGGCAACACACACACACACACACACACACACACACACACACAAATCGTCAGGACAAAGCTGACTAATCTCAATTTCGCCACTTTATTACTATATTCTGGCCGTGTCAATCAACATGCTAACATTGCGATGCCAGAACATTAGCCTGTTTGTACCTATAGGGCATTCAGCGGTTGGATCATGATTTATTGTTGATTATTTATTGCATGATCAAAATAAATCTTTCAAGTAACTAGTGACCACAGTTACATCGCAAATACATCGATGGAGACATAAGTATAGGCAGTGAATGGAAATACTCAAAGTAAAGTACCTCAAAAGGACTTGTATTTTGCTTAGTTAATTACCTACACTGTCACGAATACTGTCACTGATACATTTAAGCTGCTTTAAGCATTATCCTAACACTTAAAATGACTATTAAATAGCTCTGAGATCCAACACTAATCACTGTTATAGTGTTTGCTCAGTAACCCATGACTCTCCCCCCC
>OMLP01028979.1:9642-27679 GCA_900302685.1 Spondyliosoma cantharus | reverse complement strand
GGGGGGGGGGGGATAAAAATAGACAAATTCTTTGATTCCAGGTTCTTAAATATGAATGTTTCAGGGTTGCTTGACTCCTCTATGACAGTAAAGTGAATATGTTTTAGTTTGTGGACAAACCAAGACATTTGAGGACACATTATAAGGGGCTTGACATCACTGATTGTCACCATTTGCTGACATTTCAAAGACCAAACAACTCATTGATTAATCAAGAAAACAACCAACAGATGGGTCGCAGATTAGAGGTAGAGAAGGCAATTCTGCAGAGAGGTTGTTGATTGTCGAGTCTCATTCCCAGGTCATCAAGTACCGTCGCCTTTTAGGTAAGAATTTGGGGCAGAATACCGACCCGAAGCATCTTTATTTGACGACCTTACCTCGCTTTAAGATATGGATAGGAAGCAAACTGTTAGGATGAGGACACAGAAAGGTCACGGCAGCGGTAATAAGAAGGTAAACATTGATTTCGTTTCTGTGACTGGAGGCAACCTGCGATCTCCAACATGAAAGTAGGACACGCTGCACCCCGTTTACCTCCGCATCCGCACACAATCTCCCCCGCGTTGGACGTGAATCCTGAATCGTAAATCGTTCCAATATGGACGGTTGCTAAACTCGTTATTTCATTACATTATTGCAATTTGACAATTTCCATCCAAAAGCGACCAAAGCAACGCTGGAGAAGGGCCCCGGAGTCAATCATTACGTTGAGAGTTATTTCAGTGCAAGTTATGGAAGCTTTCTTGACAGAGAAAAAGTAATCCATGTTGCCAAGAGCGAGCAGCTCCTCCAGTTATCGGGCTTCACTGCACGCTTCTGCTCCAGCGCTTAGAATATCTGTTAACACTAAATAACGCTGCTCTTCGAGACCGTTGGTGGGAATTCAATGTCATTGATAAGGATGCAAAAAGAAAAAATCCACACCCATGTATGATGAAGATCACATTGCATTAGAGCCTTAACTATTTAAAAAGGCTGTGAATTGTACGACTGATCTCCGGGGAGGTAAACATAGCTGTGTCAATAAGCTTTCTGCCGCCACCCCAGAATGTGTTTGTCTTGTACAAAGAGAGCCACCGCCACTCTGGATCTATATTAACAAAGATGTTCTTCGGCCGGCGTAGTGATGTTTTGCAAACGCGCTGAGAGTCATCTGGCTACAAATCTCTGCTGTCAGGTGAAGGCGTTTCAATATTGTTGAGTATTCATCCCTGGTTTTCACAGTCTGGTCTTTGCCAATTTTAGAAAAAAAACAAAAACTCCTATCTCTCATAGGAGAAGATTTTTGAGTCATGCTTGAATAGCAGCGGGTCCATGATGTTGAAGAGCTATCATTGCAGCGTAATTGCACTGAGAGAATGCATTATTTATGAGAGATTTAGCCTCATTAATCTGTGAAACGCTCTGAAAGTGCGATCCTTTTATTTTTCTCATGACTCCGTGTTTTGCAGATCTTTGCAGAGACATGAATTTGCTCTTTGATGCGCAGTCAGTTTCCGTGACTGTCTTTGTGAAATGGTGTTCTTTGACAGCTCTTCCCCAGTGCTTTCAATGAATCATTATCTGTGCCAATGTTTGCACTCAACCTGTCTTTTTTTCTTTTCCCTCTTTTTGTCTTTCAGCTCCACACTGACCTCGATCAGGGGGACAGTGCGGTGAAGTACACTCTCTCGGGGGACGGGGCTGGCTCCATTTTCACAATTGACCAAACAACGGGAGACATCCATGCCTTAAGGAGCCTTGACAGAGAAGAGAAGCCTTACTACACCCTACGAGCCCAGGCTGTTGACATCATCACCAATAGGCCCTTGGAGCCTGAATCAGAATTTGTAATCAAGGTTCAAGACATCAACGACAATGAGCCAAAGTTCCTGGAGGGACCGTACAGGGCCAGTGTCCCTGAGATGTCACCAGTAGGTACGTTATCACCCACAGTGACTTGATATGTCAATAAAGATAGAGACGCCAGTGCTTTACTTATTTGATTAGAACTCTTTGCACTGAGTTCTTTGTTTTCTTCTTCAACTTGGAACACAAAAGTTAAGTTTCTGGAGCATCACAGGTACAACCAGAGGGGCAAAGCTGCTACACAGCAGGTTCTGACATTTCACACAACCAGTTATTCTCGGTGTGCCCTGAGTATATTTCACCGTTTTGTCTTTATACACCCCGCCACCCCCGGGGAGAACAGATCAAGTAAATTCGCTGGCAGAATGGTTCCTCTTGATCTGAATGGCAATGAAGCCCTCAAAACTCCAAAATCAGCAATCTCTAGAGGATGTGTCGAAAGCGGGAACAACACAACCTAGTCCCAGTGAACACGCTCAATCATAAGCTGCTCTGCGACTGTTTACTGGGGAATCAGAGAGGCTTTCAAGTTTATCAAAAAAAAAGAAACATCTTGTGTGACCACGGAAGCAGAGCGGAGGGATCAGCTCTAAACTAGCATTAAAAACCACCCACGCAGAATTAAGTAGATGATCAATTAGATAACTGACAAACCTAATTGCCGTGTTCATTATCATTTTTTGAATTTACCAAACAATTTAAAAGATGTCACTCAGCAAAATAAGTCATCTGAGTCATCACTTTGATAGTTGCTATTCACGGATACACATCATTATCTGCGACACTTTAAAAGGGGTACAATTTAGCAAAGCTTTTCTCTAAAGTTGTTTGACTAATGAGAGACGGATTCAAAAAATAGTGGCCAAAATTGATGCAGCAGTTGGAGACATGGCCTGACATTTGGTCCCTATTATGCCCCTCAAAACTCTAAATCCTCATCAATCTGAAAATAACCAGAATTACTTTTTTTTTTTAAGGGTTTCACTCTTTGTGATGAGTAAAGCTAACACTCGTCAGTGGCCCAACACATCTAAGTTTGCTGCTGTACGTGCCCCTTTAATGTCACAGTGGTCAGGGTGGTTGGATGGGGTAACCGGGGGTTTGCATCCCGTGTGCCACCAACTTGATAAATAATGTTACATAGGTCAGTTAAAATGTGTAAATGATGTAACCTACATAACATCATGTACATATCCAAACCTAACCAAATAGTTTGTGGTGCATAAACATAACCAATGGTTTTGTTACCAAAACCTAACCATGTGGTTTTGGTGCCTGAACCTAACCAAGCTAGTTTGTTACTACGCCTAACCAAACCCGGACCGTTTGACAGCATTAATAACAGTCCAAAAGTCATAATATATCATACTATGTGAACTGTTTGTCTGCAAGCTTTATTTTGAAAGTCTAACTGCACCTGTATATTGCGTATTATTGCTATCTTGGCTGCGGAGCTGTTATCGTCTAGAACTTGTGTTGGTGTGGTAGGTAGAGCGTCAAAAACAAATTGAATTCCCACACTTAACATACTGTATGTGAACAATCAGAATCAAATCAGTTATCGCAAAATATGCACTTACTGACGGAAGTGATGGATACTAATTTGTCATAAAATGAGACTTGTGGGTGCAGAAATGCTCTTCAGGACTACTGCTTGTAGTTGAAGCCATTATTATCACCAGTTAAGCTAATAATTGTTGCTAAATTATGCAGAGTGACACCACCAGCAAAAATATCTTATCTGACAAGTCAGTTGAGAATTTCACACGTCTCACCTGCAATTTGTGTCAGAAGTTACCTCGACTGCCACTGCACAAAATATTTCAGACAATGTTGGCAGTGTGGGAGCTGCAACTATTCTATAAACTTCTCACCTCTATCAATAGTTAAACCATCAAGTCCATGAACCATCATACCTCCTTTGTCTATGGTAAGAATCCCTCTGTTAATATTCTTATGTTAGCAGGGCAAAAGAAAAGCTGAAAGATAGATATTCTATATAAAGATATACAATCATGGCTGTTCATGTAAACCAACCAAAGGAGAAACAGTATTATATCACTGATAATAATCTGCAGACTCCTGTAGAGTTGTTGGCAATTAGCTTGTTCTTAAATTGTTTGGAGGACGTGACAGATTTGCAAACGGTATTTCAGAGAGCTGCCTGGAAAACATGTAATTACCGCAAAATATCTTAGGCTTGATAAGTTTGTTGATTTCTTTCCGTGTCTATAAATACTTCAAATTTGTTAATATGACACACTCAGATCAGTTTTTTAATTGAACTTAATCTTCTCTTTTTTTTCTTCATATTGGAATATTAAAGTTGTTTACATATATCCGTGTCCTCTGCATGAGTGTATCATTATTGTAATTTATCCAATATTGTAATCTCAAGAACAAATAATGAAGTCGGAGAGATAATCTATATTTTGCAAAACTGGTCTGCATTCTCCTCCAGTGTTTACCAGCAATGACCTTTGAAGCCATTCTGTCCGCCTACTTCTTCACCAAACGCCTAAATTTCCATAATTGTGTGAAGAGAATTTATTCCCCACGTTTATGTGTTTTTGTGTCACACTGAGGGTAAAGGCTGTTGCCTGTGTCTCCCGGAACCGCGTAGGTGTCATCCGTACTTAAAGGCTTTTAAACTTTCACTACATCTGAGCTGGCGGATTTCCTCTCTTTCTGTATTATCGCATCTGTTGTACATTTGTGTTGAACACGATGCAGTCCGTCTCCGGTGCGTCTAATCAAGCATGTGTAGCTTTGTTAGGGAGGACTGAGACACTAATCTCTCTCACCTAATGTTTTAATGCCATTGTTGCCATCTGCTCAGACGACAAAGCCTGTTTAATATACGACAAGTTCTTCACAGCCAACGAGGAGCTTACCTGAATCTGAAATGGCCATGGTAATGACATCCCTCTGGTCAGAGTCTCCTGTCCAACAGATCCCGTGGTTGAAAATATTTTGCACAGCATGCTTCTAAGCTAGCCAGATGTAGGTGCGTGATTGATATGTGAACATACAAGCACAGAGCTGTCAGCCCGTAAAGGCATCCATGTCAACCTGTCTGCAAGTCGTCTTTTATTAGAGCCTGCCCATCTGTCCACACCAGGCTTACGCCTCGGAGTTATAAAAAAGTCAGACTGACATTTTTTGTTTGACGTTCTTCTCCAACTGGAAAACTTTTGATTGTATCTGTTGGATTTAAATACGTTGTAAATAAGGACACTGTTAATGGAATAGAGTTTCCAATGCCAGCTAGTTAAGGGGGATGAGCCAAACCTCCAACAAGTAATTATTCTGTCCCTCTTACTGCAGGGGTTTGGACAACTGCCATCCTAATACTATTCCTGCCATGGCCCTTTGTGTTCTTAATGGTAGCATTGTTTAATGAATGGCTACAGAAGAGCTGTTTTTCACCCCTTGCCCACTTGGTAATCCTACAAATGTGCAAATCAAAACATTCAACAGAAAACATTCATCCTGACACGTCCTCTCTCCACCACACTCCTCCTCGTTGCACTCCATCAGGGACTCCGACTGTTTAGCACGAGCTGTAGCTTTCTCTGCCGCGATTCATCATTCATTGTGTCAGGTGAGATTGGTCAGTATTACTGATGAACTTCAAAGAGTTTGGATTTCAGTCTCACGAGGAAACAAATAAAGTCTAAGTCAATATGTCTTCCCACTCTTTTCCCACAGGGACGTATGTGACGCAGGTGACAGCCACGGATGCAGATGACCCCACCTACGGAAACAGTGCTAGAGTGGTGTACAGCATCCTCCATGGCCAGCCATACTTTTCTGTTGACCCTAAAACAGGTACTTACCTTTTGAAGATTTATGGGACAAAATCATGTTTCAGTCATTGTGAAGTTCATAAACGTCTTTGCATTTTTACTTCATCGTTTTGAATGTTCCATTCAAAAGAAAATAAGCACCTCTATTTTGAAATGCAGCAAGGCAGGGAAATAAGGTTATCGAGACTTGAAAGATATGTATGATTAAGTGCACGCGTTAGATTGTGGACCAGTGCAAGCATATATCATGAGAATAAAACAGGCTCCAGAAATGACCCCTGGGGCACTCCACAAATCAGTGGGCCACGAAAGGAAACATGCTCTCCAATAAAGATTGTGAATTATTTATTTGACAGGTATGAAATAAAGGGTCAGTTATACCAAACAGCTGCTCAATCAATCATTTAATATTTTCAAAAAACATTGAAAATACAATAATGATAATAGTAATAGTAATGATTAGTGGTGTGAACAAATGTGAAAACATGCAAACACTCACTCACACCTCTTAATTTCAAGTGCAGTAATAATAATGTTGTATATTTCTTTATTAAAGGTGCAATATGTACAAATTGGCCACCTGTGGAATTCACACTCCAAACAAGGAGGGGTTTGCATATCGCCAGTGTAACCACTAACTGCTGCTAAGTGTAGCTGATGTTCGCTAGTTAGCTCAGATAGCAGTGCAGCTAGTATTCAGACTGTTTTTCCGCAGGCAACAAAGGAGCGTTCAACCAAAGGAGGCTTCCAGGTCAGGGACGGGAGCGGGCACTGTGCTTAGGACTAGCCTGTTAGTTAGTTAGTTAGTTAGTTAGTTAGCATCTTCATCACTAATTCCAGTTAATTATGATAATTAATAATAATACATATAATAAGGTGAGAGTAATCATTTGTGCCATACATACCTTTCTTTCCCAAAAAGATTGTGCAAACCAATAAGTTCAAGAACAGAAATATACATTTTACTGATTAAAGATCAGAACAAAAAACACCATTGCAGCTATTTACAGATAATTATAGTAGCTCCTTATACAGAATGTTGTCTGTTATTCCCTCCTCATTTCCTTCAATAATACATTGTCAAAAAACATTATGTCAGTATGGCTAATCAACATTGTCAGGAAATGCCAAAATTCACTGGAGTGGGGCTCTAAAAGTGGGTAATGAGCTTGCCGGGTCTGATCTGATCACTCTGATGTGAGGTAAACAGCCAGGAAATCTGCTCCAGAGAAAGCTAGATAGAAAAAAATATCACATTTTGCAACTTGTTTTAACTACAGTAGCTCTAAATATGGTATTTCTTGCTTGATGGGGTGGAGGGAATGCTATCACATTTTGCAGCATATCAAACTGTCAGCTGAACTCCCAAACTGACAGTCTCAGCGTCAGGAAAAGAACTGCGATCTGAAAACCACTGGTGACTCTCTGCTGCAGGCTTAGTGTGGAGTCATCCAGCAAGCTGCTAAAGGTAGCTTCAATCAAAAGACAAATGACACTTTATGCCTACCCTTGTTATTTAGTTATTTCCACATTATTTATACCTGCGCTTTGCCTGGTGTGGGCAGATGGTGTCATAGGAGGAACATTGCAGTAAAATGGTTGCAGAGTGACAGCAGGGTGGGATATGGCAAATGACTGCTCTAAATCTGCAATACCTTCACACCTGCAGTGTTTGCTGGTAGTGGGCTGCTGTTGGCTTACTATCTGGGACAGTTCAAAGCATATGAAAATAGGTTCATACATATCACACAGGCAGATACGGTGGAATCTGTTGCTGATTATGCTGCTCATCCCAGAGCTTTACAGAGCACACACTGCGACTGTATTTCAAACCGGTGCTGGAAAAAATCAAACTGTTAAAGAAAATGTTTGCCCCCGCTGGGCCTGCAACTATCTCCAAAAGCACATCAATGAGGGGAACAAACACTGGGAGGAAAAAGGCGAGCAGTGGGAGGGGAACAACAACAACATATGCAGCGTCACGCATGTCACAGAATTATCCCTCGTGCAGACGGACATCCACCCTTCTCACGAAAAAAATAAATAAACACGATCTTTGATTTTGGCTTCTTGCATGCGAGGGGGTTTTGTGAATCAAATGGTGCATCCTCACCATGTTAAATGAAATACGAGGGAGGAAAGAGTGCAGACCCACCTATGCTGCCTGCTGCGCTTTAGCCTGCCAACCTCCTACTGACCTCGCTATTAATCTGCAGTACAAACGCTCTCTGATCTCAGGGTCTCTGATCCTCAAGTGAATCATTATATGGCTTCACTATAGTTCCCCTATTGAATGTCAAGTGTCTCCAGTTTGTGAGATGACCTCTATTTCAGCCGTGGCCAGAGCCACACGCGTAACTTCTTCCTGCAGAGCCGGCTGCGTAGGTGAACATACACAGTGGTAAACTGAGCATTCAGCATCCACAATATTTCCCTTGTCTTCTTTCATTTCACTGTCTCTGTATCTCGGTACCCTCTCTTCTTCCTCTGTTTCGCACTGCTTTATTATCTGTATTTCTCATCCATCTTGCTGTTCACCAGGGGTTATAAAGACAGCCTTGCCCAATATGGACAGAGAGGTGAAGGAACAGTACCAGGTATTAATCCAGGCCAAGGACATGGGGGGCCAGCTGGGAGGGCTGGCCGGGACCACTACCGTCAATATCACCCTCAGCGATGTCAACGATAATCCACCCCGCTTCTCCAAAAGTGAGTACCATTAGTAGATGATAGACATTAAAACATAATGGCTGTTTAACAACATCCTCTGTACAGTAATAATGCAGATGACCATACGCAGGTACACACAAATGTGATGACAAAATAAACACCCTGCAATTAGAACAGGGCAGGGGGTATTCATCATGCCTTCCCTTTTGTAATTGGTTTTCATTATTTGTCATTATACGCTGTCATAAGCAAAGGCCTGTTTATTTAGCATGATTGCATCTCCAGCTACTACTCCTGGCAAATAAAACCAGGATTGGGGTTATTTCGCTCACGGGGCATCCTTCTATATTTAGATCAGGGTTGAGCTGGTGATGGTGCTGCATCAGGGATTGAGTCAGTGTATTTAAACACTGTATTTTATCCAGTATTTTGCATAAGCTGCTAAACCAGATTAATTTGATTGTAGCGTTCACCAGGTCATGTAAAAAGTCAAGCTCGGAGGGAGGGGGGTGGGATTACTCATTGGTGTAAACACATTGATCTCTGAAAGCTTCTCTACAGATCCTGAGCATTAATATTATACCGTGTGAAGAATGTATTCTATTCCGAAACAGCAAGGATACGGCAGGAAAGCAGAAATGCTGCTCTGTATGGATCCAGTTTCTTCAGGTATTTTGCGGTGACACCAAATGTTCTCCTCTGAATGTAAATACAGGCACTCAGACGGTCAAGCTCCTTTGGCTGCGAGGAAAAGATGATATTTCCATAATGCTGTCACAGCACAGAGCTTTGGGCCAAGTGTGGCAGCTCCTCTGCCCTGTCCCAAATCCTCCCTTTTGTTTTCCCCTCATTTCCCTCTATAGAAGGCTTACAGGTCAAAGAAATGTGTTGGAGGACCACATGCAGGACCACATCAGATGATTCAGTTTATTTATGATACAAGTGCTGGATCCATCCCACATCTGCATTTCCATAAACCCCTTGTTTCCTCCCTAGTTATTATGGATTCAGTATTTTTAAACCATCAATCCACTGATTGAACCTCTCTGCTGCTGATGGCGCCAGATGTGGTCATGGCTAATAGCAGTGTGTATACCTGCATGTGGCTTTGCTGAATAATCATAGAAGCTTGTTAAATCACTGTACTGAGAGTGCCACATAACAGCTGTTTGTTAACTTATAACCTTGAACTCATGCTGTTCTGGCACTGGAGCGAGCCAACGAATAGGGGCGTCCTTGTCCGATACTTGAAGAGACATGAACCTTGAAGGTGTCCTTGAGAGTATTTGATTATTTATTGAAATTATAGCACCGAAATTCATTCATATGCCTTGGCTCCACTCTCTCAATCCTGGGCTCAACACTGAGGAAAAGGCTAAGATCCACAGTAAAATTGAGGAATAACACATGAGAGACGGTGCTATAACATATACATCACAGTAGTATGTCAGTATATCACAACCCACTTGCAAGATTAAATGTTTGTAAGTATGTTTTCGCAAAACTTTATGATCTTTATGTTGCAGCATTACAGTTCTTGAGATTCAATTTTCCTTTCGTCACATTGCTTTGCTTATACTCTGGTTAGGTTTAGGCACAAAAACCACTTTGTTAGGTTCAGGAAAACCTCATGTTTTGGCTTAAAATACTGGTTTTGGTCACCACAAACATGGTTGCCCAGAGGTCTCATTAAAAATCCCCAATTTTGTTGCTTCAAACATGGCTGAAGACACCCCAAGGTCCCGTTAAAACAGTCTGGATATGTTGCCACAGGCACAGCTGCAAGTAGCCTGACTTCCCGTAAAAAAAACACAGATGGAAATTGTCCTGAGGTCTCCTTCCAACTATCCAGTGGCGTCTTGCTTATGAATGTTAATATGCCATGGTCTTGCATCAGAAATATCCTGTGGTCCTCACAAGTGTTGCAACGCAGACTCAGACTCCTCTCCCCCCTGGCGTGAAAGTCTGGTAATAAACATTAAACATGAAATGTGCACGTGATGTGGTACGTCTTGTAGTCAACATGGTATTTGGCCCAAGACATAACATGCATTTAAATGTATCTGCGCTTTAACTGCCAACATGTTATGCTGGCAACCAGGCTTTATCTCATGATGTGGAACAACTATGAATATGTGACTGATCAGCTAAGATTTACATTTACAGTGCTCGAAGAAGAGGCTAGGTTTTGGATTCAGTTTCAGTGCATTTACTTTGGTCTTGCACCCAGTAAAAAGAAATCTCCTCTCTGCCAAGCAGCATTCCTGTTGACCCATCTAGTGCCTGGCACTCCTGCCTGGCTTATTGTAGACATTTATGTGCAAGTGCATCCATCTCCTGGTTTGATGCCATTGTGTGTCAAGTGGCACTATCCTCAGAAGGACTATCTAAGACACTCACATTCCTCTCTGGCACATCGTTTTGCTGGTGAATGGATCCATTCTGAAGCTCAAGTTCAGGTTGGGTTCAAGTTTAAATTTGGTCCTTTTACGATTCTGTTGCAGCAGAGAAACTTGTCAGGAATGTCTTTAATCAAAGTTGGAATGTGTTCAGAGGCAACACTGTGTTGGGGCAGCAGGTAGCGTGCAGCCACATGGAATTCACTCATTCTGTCACGATGAATTGTCCAAATAAATGTTGACAAATGGCAGTTTCAAAATGAACGTCACGTTTCCTGCCATTTTGTTGAATTGACACCGTTCTGAGCATAGAATGGGATGCTTAATTCCACCCCTAAAAATATCCCAAGTGCTCGGAATAATTTTTACATTATCGTAGTGTTGCTGAATTGCCTGTGGCAGCTCCATGATGCCACCAGGTGTTCGCACTAGATTTGTAATGCCACTGTAAAGTATGAATTTCTCTGGCACTAGCAGATGCTTTTGTTCAAACAGCAAGCCATCTCGGAGAGTGAAGGGAAGCACTGAGAAAGATAAATGCCCACCTATTGTCAAGCGTAAGTGACAATCAATCAACACAAACTGTTGTTTCCTATTTTTCTACCCAAGTCCTCAGCAGTGATTTCTGCTGTTGGGAGTATCAAAGCCTCTGAGCTCTTGTGTTTGTTGATCGCGCAGGTTATGCGAGCCAATTACAAGATGCCGAGCAGCCTTGATGTCCGAACACGTCAAAATTGAATAATGTCATGCTCATAGCTACAGGACTGACTTCAGACAGAAGCATATCAGCTGCCTGCCTGTGGGTGGATAAGACATCCTTAGGCGGATGCGGGACTGCATGAAGGACAGAGGATATGAAGAAGCTCAGTGTTTGCAATCGGATGTCAAGTGATGATAATAAATGAGCCAGTCTGAGTCGGCTCTGATGTTTGTTTGTTGACAGGCTTCTTTCACTTAAGAGTTCCCGAGTCCTCTGCAGTGGGATCGGCTGTCGGAAGGATCAAAGCCCACGATTTGGACATCGGGAAAAATGCAGAAGTAGAGTACACCATTGTGCCAGGTGACGGAGGCGCCATGTTTGACATCACAACCAACGAACACAACCAAGAGGGAATCATCATTCTCAAAAGGGTACGTAGTCTCAGACACTAACGCACTGAGACACAACGTGAAACAAACACTGTGAATTCTTCTATGAAAGCCAGTCTTCAGTATCGTGACTGGAGTTAATGCTGTGGAAATACCAAAAGGTAAAAAAAAATTGCATAACTGAATTATTTAAGTAAAGTAGACATATCATTTTAAGTTGTTGAAACTTTTAGCTTGTACAATTTAAGATAATAGTCTGATTTGCTAGGTGTTTCTGAGGTAATCGGACATTTTAAAAGTAAATTCAACTTTTAAGATGTACAGTGTTCGTTTCATTTTTTGGCTTAGAAAAGCGGTTTTGGTTGCAACAAACGCGACTGGAGATGTCCAGAGAGCTTGTTAAGAGATACCCGGTTTTGTCGCCACGAACAGGTCTTGTCCAGAAGTCTCCTTAAAAATATACGTTGTGGTGTCAGGCTTATAAATGCTTAAACACCGCGGTCCCTCGTCTAAAGTATCCAGTCGTTTTGCACTTACAAATATTGAAACACAGACTCTAACAGTGGTCACTGGCTTGGCAGGTCAATGTGGTACAAAGCCTGTGATGAGCACAAATGTGACCATATCTGTGGTTTGCGTAAATGTTATTTGCAAACACTTTTTTAACGGTATCCCAGGGGGTTCAGACAACATCCTATCCTGACAGTACCATAACATGTTGTGCAAGCTAAACAACCTGACAATGTGAACAGCAGGGTTTTATAAAGAACTTATAACGAGGCAATGCACAGCGTTGTCACTCGGGACTTCTGAAGTGCTGCTCTTGCTCGAAAACTGCATTGTAACTTCAGTTTTTTTTTTCTTTCATGCTGGAGAGGCTGTCAGAAACCTGTCCAAGCCTTCCCTGCCACGAGAGATCAACACATAAAAGAGATACTATAGGAACCATCAGGAACGCTTGCTTTACTCAAGGAAATTTAAAAAAATGAAAAGAAATCATAGGTGACGGGGCACAAGGGAGATTCAAGGTAACACAACAGAAGAGAGAAAAAAAAAAAACATCTTCAAATCACACAAACATACTGCGTACTACATATATATATACCCTCCCTCGGCAGCTAGCAGGTGGGGGTGTTGCAGCACTCCTAGAGCCGCTACTTCCCGCAGGTAATTTGAAGCTCCAAAGCTTCTAAGTGTGACTTTTCCAAAGGTAATTCTCCTTCCCTTTGCAGTATATTTTATATTTGCATGCACTTATTTCGGCAAAAGAAACGGGTAACAAGTAACTATTAAATATGAATATTTAAAAAAAAAAAAAAAAAAAAAAAAAAAAAAAAAAAAAAAAATCAAATAAGACACGGTGTCGAAACAAGATGTAGCAGCAGGACACTTGGCAGACGCTACGGCTGAACCTGTGATCTCTCAGCTGTGTGATGTTGCTCTCAAACTGTTTGTCTCCTTCCTGTCCATGCCCTAAAGCCTTGCTCAGAGCCATGGCATATCTCTCTCTCTCTCTCTGAGCTCCTGTGCTATATAAAGCATTCACTCAGCATGCCAGGGCTCATTTACTATGCCATATGTTCCTTTTTTGCTAAATGCATTAAGACATTGGATGCACGGTGACCCACAGCAAGAGGTCTCGGCCTTCGGTTGCACTTTCCGTGAACCGCGGAGGGAAAAGTGTCTAATTTAATACAAAGTTTTACCACATATAGCATTGGTGGGGCTGAGATATCTCTCCACTAAATGGCAAGTGGCACAAAAGCACCAGTGATATTAGAGAAATTTATTACTCCGAGGATAAACCCTTTGAGGTCTATCATCTCATTTTCAAGGGGGACCCACAACTGCCAGAGGTGAAAGGAAAAGGACATTACAGCCACAGACTAAAATTAGAGGGAGAAATAGAGTGATCCAGCTAGCGCAATGAGTACTAACCCACCAAATAGCTCGGCTATAATAAGACTTATTATCCAATCAATTATTAATTTTAGCCTATATATAAAAAATTTAAAAAGCTCTGTTCCGAGATTCAGTTCATTCATACTTCAAAAAAATAGCATGACCTTATGTCCTAAGGAGTGAATTAACAAATGATGGATATTTCATTTCATTTCATTTCAAGTACGCCACAGTGCAGCTTTCTCCAAATAATTACGGGAATAATATGACATTCAATAACAGAGCTTCACAAGTGCTCCATGGTAAAGCCTGTTACAGTATTCCCCCTCGATGGCGACGTCGGGCTTCATAACATGTTTGTTTTATACAAAAGGGACACTACAGGTGAACTGGGTGTAGTATTTAACCAATACCATGACACTTCTCCAGCTGATTACTTATATCAAGACAATTATTTTTTTGTCTTACAAGTTTTTTTGAACATGTTAGTTTGGATGCGCAATTAAATCTGAAAATATAATGGCTGTCAACATCCATAAAAGATCCATTTTCGACATGTTTTATTACATTAAATGTAATATACATCAGACTGTGAATAATTTATTGACAATTTATTGAGAATAATTGGAATGTGTGAATTTGCATAAATGTAAAAAAAAAAAAAAATAATCTAAACTAAACGGAAGCAAAACAGAAACACAGTATGAACGTGGTAATTATCAAGTAACCTGTTTAAAATTGATTCATTAGCTCAATGCTGTTACCTCAAAATTGATTGAAAATCACCCCAACAGTTAATAAATAGCTGGTAATGTCTTAAACACATTTCCAGGAAACTTCCTGCAGAACCAACAGAGCCATTTTAAATTCTAATTAGTTTGGTCTAACTTCCCTCAGCAGGCCACTAAACAGATGTGAACTGTTGCAGTTTAATTTCAGACTAGTTAACACTAACATCTGCCGATCGTGCCAGTTTACCTTCCAGCTAGTTTCTGTCCACCTTCTGAAGGTCAATAAATTGATTTTTAATCAGTTACATTTTATTCATTTTAACATTTCAATCGTATAAAAAGAAATTGGCATTTAAGAAAATTATGCCATTGTACTCCCTTCAATTAAGTGGCCTGCTGAGGGTAAGTTAGACAGAAACTATTTTGAAATTAAAAAGGCATGATCAGTAGAAGTTAAGCAGGAACCAGCTGATGTATTAAAGAAATTACCAGCTATTTAATATTATTTGTTGGAAAATAGCAGAATGTTGTTGTTTTTAAGTAAAACAAGGTCATTATCATTGTAATTTTAAATGTGTTGCTTGGTAAGTACCACATACTGGACATTTTCTTCCCGCTAGTCTGACAGAAGACATGATATGTGGGCGAAACAGGCCAAAATCTCAAAACTGACCAGGGCGTGAAAAAAAAACAGTGTTGTAGCCTGTTGTGTCTCCCCCTTAAGTCAACCCCTCATCTGTGTCCATTCTCTGTTGTGACACTCTCCTTCGGATACGCTTAGTTAAAGAGGATCCATCAAGTCCAGGCACAGTAAATAGAAATAATATCATTCTTCTACCCACAGGCTTGACTGTGGAGAGCAACAGCATGATATCACTTCCTCTTTGGACCCTGAAAGCATTCAACTCTGTGACAGTGGGTGTGTAATATGCATTTATGTGTGTTGCATGAGCGCAGAATAAAAAGAGTCCCAGCATGGCCTCATCACAGATTCAGCCACCGACTCTTTAGAGGTACGCCTTCTTTTAAACAAGGGGCGAGCACGAATGCATCATCGAGGGCATTATTAGAAGCATGTATGTATGTATGTTAAGTCCTCATCAAACGGACCCGTCTGCCCTGTGTGCGCGAGCTATGCACAGAGGAATCTGGGCTTGCAGATGTTGGTTTGTTTGCTTCTCTAATCTGTCTGGTATACTATGGCACCAAGTATCGCAGGCGCGCCAGGGTTAGTAAACAAGACTGTGCAATGTGCAGTTTTCATATTTGGAGCCACGACTGAATAACAGAGCTTGCTCACGCTTCCACACCTCTGCCAGCGCGCTATTAAAATACATCATGTCAGTATCACTGGAGCAGCTGGCGAATGTTTGTCTCAGCGTCTCTCCGAGGGCGTGATGTAACGGTTAAGAAGAATATAATATGAATGTGTTAAAGCTAGAAGGTCTCACCCACACACCAAATTCCATAGGTGCACACGTATGCAATTTCTAATTTGCTTGCCTGTACACGCAGGCAAACGAGTGCAAGTATAAGTTTTCAACCTGCTGCGTTGTTGCGCACGCACGCACGCACGCACGCACACACGCACACACACACAGAGTCAGTCAGACATGGCTCACACAAGCCCCTTGCACATTGACTTCTTCATACTCTGTATTGCATTTCCCTTTGGCAGGATGTACTAGACCCCTGTGGTGAGTTTAAATGTCATTTGTTGTTAGCGCTTCTGACTTTCAAAAGAAAAAAGGAGCTGCAGAGCAATGCTAAGATTGCATAAAATGTCTCTCCAATACAGAAATGGAGTATAATGTGAGAGATTTTTTCTTTTTTTTTTCTGTGCCGAGGTCTCTTGTTGAATGCTAGTTGAGTTTTTGGTACGTATCTCATCATTTCTAAAACTGTAGTATAATACAAATAATTTGTAAGGAGCGGTTACATATGGGTCACAGCTTTACAGACTTCACCATAATGTCAGTAATAATCTTATTAGAACCACCTTTACTATTTACATATAAATGGATATCTCGTTTTGATTTGATGAATCACAGAGAACTATTCATAAACTCACTCATGCCATGTCCTGTGACATCAATACAATAGACAACAGAGGAAGGAATCACAGTGTGACTCACGATACAATACAAGATATAACAGAAACAATGCAATACGATATGATAAAGTTCATGATACGTTGCCCACAATAACCATACCATCACAACAATTCTGTAATGGTCGATACATTGCAAGACAGTCACAAATTCTAACTGTAGAATACAAAGTAGCCCTAAAAAGGCAAAAAGCCCTGGAATTATGTTATTTGTGGCATTGTAGTCTCAGTTTTGCAAACTTTGAACTGAGATGGAACGATGTAAAAAAAAAAGAAAAAAAAATGTGTGTCCATCAATGAATAAAATCAAAGTTTTAGTCACAAATCATGCCTCCAAAACTTTGCCGCTTCACCCTAAACTTCACTCGTGCAGGATACAAAAAGAAGTGCGTCTCATTAAATCCTGTCTTTTCCATGCAAATTCACCCTCAACAAAATCCTTGAGTTGTTCAACATCTGTTTAGTTTTTTTTTGTCTCTTGTTTCATTTCATGGATACAGCGCATATTTCATCTCATTGCAAAGGTAATGGGCAAAAAAAAAAGAAAAAAAAAAGTGCAGCCACTTCTATCTGTCTTTGTGCCTCTCAGGGTATTTCTGATGTAAGTGTCTAAAATGTTCTTTGGGGGGAATGCAAATCCGCATTTGTTTTTCCTGATGTATCAGGCTGAGGTATTCGTTAACCGGTACATTTTTAGTACATGCCCCAGCGCACAAGCACACAAAGGTGTGCCACGCTTTGATCCCCAAAAATATGCAGCTGAGTGAGTAATTGATTCCCTGCTCAGTGTAAGAGCTCCCTCAGTATTCTCTGTGCATGTGTTTGAACATATGCAAATCTGTGAGCGTTAATCACGCGCGCTCGCGTCCCCTAAATATAGTGAATGAGTGAATTGTGCAAACAGTCGTGGTTATAGATCACGCTATAGTGACCTTCTCATAGACAGTAATGGAATAACAGGGTGAGACAAGAGGCAATTATGATGTAAATGAAGACAGTTATTTGTTTACATCGTGTATACCCTGGATGGATGGTGAGGATGCATCGCTCCTCCTATTGTTTCACTTGCAGCGTTTGATATGCTGCCATATAACAATGAGCCAGTGTGATGTATTCCCTCCAGTGGCAGGCCACCGCACAAAGGCATTGTTGATGGGGGACATTCTGATCGTCTTTAACTGACCAAGCCGCCCCACCACCCCCACAGTGTAATTTACTAAACAGCATGTGCCTCTGCCCGTGTGGGATTGTGATATTAGCAGGACACGGACCAGAAGACAACGAATGAGCTGTGCCATGGAAAGGTGCGGGGAGTAGGTAGCTGGAGACGAAGCCTTTATGAGTTGTACGCCGCGTTCCCAGAATACTGACCCGCCCACAGACTTGTCTTATTTTCAGATTGGTGGAATATCCCCAGAGACAGGTGTGCAAATGTGTGCAGACAATCTCCCTCCCAGCCCCTTCTCCCTCGCTCTA
>OMLP01028977.1:1794-12365 GCA_900302685.1 Spondyliosoma cantharus | reverse complement strand
CACCCCTGCCATGTCACGACACTATCTGATTGAGTGTTAACGTCGGGCTCCAGTAAGAGCCGGGCTGCTCTGCTCTGTAGAATTACTGCCTGCTGTAAAATAGCGTCTCCATGCACAGTTACCTCTATTCATTCAGCCGCAGCAACAAGATTACTCTCCTGCAGGAGCAAATATGAAATGAATATAATCGCACAACCTGGCCACTGTAATACATAATTTCATCCTGAGAACAATACTCATCAGTACTCCCGTATTTCCCCCCTTATCTCCTCTGTAATCACTTTTATGATAATCACCATCACATCACAGAAACACTTATTAAGCACCGAGGCTAACACCTCACCACACTTTGTGCAGTGGGACCCGGGAATCAGCCGGCAGGTGGTAATCTTGCCGTAGGCCAGCGGTCTCCCATGCTGGCCCTGGTGTCTAATACCTGTGATAGTCAAACGGCTATAAATGGTATAAAAAAATCTTTAACCAAGCCTGCCAGGAGCTGCCCTCAAGGCAAGTGGTGGGATGCATTCCTAACCGGCAAGTCGGGGAGGAAGGGATTGATGATGGTGGTGCAGAAAAAGAGAGGTCAGATGGGATGAAATATATATTTTAAAATGATTCTTTAGCAGCGTTTCTTGAAAGATTTTGATCAATCTAGTCCCCAACATCAATACGACCCATCCCAAACCTTCAGTGCAGCTGCTTAGCTAAACGCGTTAGCTTGAGCGGTCGTTAAAGAGCGAGTAACGTCTTTTCAAATCAATTTGGCCTCCTAAGACTTGGATTATGCCGCACTAGCGATCCGGAAACATTTTTATGTTGCTTCAGCTGTGAATGCCGCAACAAAACTTTCCCCACAACGTTTCCCTCAGCGTTGGCCATGAGTAGATAATGACTGAATTTTCATTTCTGGGTGACTGTATCTCCATCCAGCCCTCGCAGCGTACAACATTTCATTGCCTGAACCCAACCTGACCTCAGAGCCAAGTTAGATCTTTTTCAATTCCCTCTGACACACACACACACACACACACACACACACTCTAAACTTGACTGCTTCTTCTTCTGCACAACATGACAGAACTAGTAGAGAATATTTTCAGGATATGTGGACGACTTTCTCCAGGCGTCACTGCTGCTTTCATTCAGAGCATGCAGCAAGGTGTTAGCACCACTATGATTAGAAGTTTTCGACTAAATGCACGCTGTTATTCACGCCGTATTTAGTTGTGTCCTGACTCAGTTATGTGGGGGAGGAGTGTCAAATTGCATCAGTAGCAACAACGAGCATTGCTGGCAAGCCAAGAGGCCAGCTCTGCAGACAGCACTTTGACCTATGGCCTCAGCCTAACTTCTTTATTCAACACTATTCAAAAATCCTTGCTCACATTTGGTTTTTTTTAGCGCTGGCCGCACACACTCCCACACGAGCCAGCGCCCCGAACAGCCATACATCACCTCGAATCTATTTCATCTCTGCCCGGACGCAGATGATAAGTTGATCCTTAGAACAAATTCCATCATAACGAACAATCCCCGCTGCTGGCAGGCACACAAAAAAACCCTTGATGAATGAGTTGTTTACCTACTTCGGTGCACGCAGCGCCGAGTGCAGGCCTGGCCCGCCAAAATGCCACTTCATTATGAGGCTACAGAGCAGAGTGCAGCACAGCCTGCCCCTGTGACCAGCAGCAGAGAGGAAATTGGATATTAGTTCCTGTATTCCTCAGCAGTTGTTAGGCAAAAAACAGGCCTGATGGACAGATCCTGAGCCTGAAATGTCAAATTTGAATGCAATTAGTGGCCAATAATGAACTCACCTGTGCTGTTTATTGCTTTTGCGGGAAGCGCTTATCACTGTGGTGTTTCTATGATGCACAACCCGGAGCTCAGCTGTCAGTGAACCCAGCAACGTGACTTCCTCAGGAAAGCGGTATCGGTGTGTTGGAACAGCTTGCTTAAACACAATATAGGATGAGTCATGGTGGTGTTAATACAGATGCCAGTGGAGTCGAGCCAAAGTATACGTTTATTTATGTAAAGATAGGATTTGTGTTCACCTGTGAGGCAGGTGTTGTTGTCGCTGTAAGGAAGACGTTTTTTTTTCCCTTCCTGCCACACCAGCTCAAAGATTCCCAAATAAATCAGACACTTTATCTGTTCCACCAGCTTTACTGTTGGAGTAGAGAGAACAAAACCCCCGGGCGTCAGCTGGCTACCTGCCAAACTGTCGAAGTTTCTGTAACATTTGGCAGGTGGTTGGTGGTCATTTCCCACCCAGCATGCCACCTCGCCGGCCTGGCCACAGATCAGACCAGAAAGCGTCTCTGCTGCGCGGCTTCCTACCTTGTAGCCATCTCACTTTGCTAATCAAGAGACGCGTGCCAATTCACAGGATCTGATGTAGCTCTCCCTGGTGATTTTTGTTTCCTCTTTGGAAGGCTGGCTCATATTTTAGGTAGAAGTGGTGCTTGAGAGAGGGAGATCGGGGGGGAGTGCATGTCATTTGAGTAAGAAGTAAATTTGTGCTATTACTCAGCTCTTCTCAGGAAAGTGAATACTTAGGGGAGAAATTGCTTTCGGTCATGTTTCACAATTGAAGGCAGAATTGGAAAGATATAATGGAAACAACCAATAATATACTAGACTTCCAAGACCCCAACTTTGTATCTTGGGATTTGGAAACAATCTTTTAAAAGTAAAGTTTCCAGTTTTTTGTTGGCACCAGGGGATAAAAAGTTCTTTTGAAACTGTCTCTCGGTGTGTTAAACAATTTACATCTGTCAGGACTCGGGCTGCATTCAACGGTTATTGTGATTATCAGCTAATCTGCCGATTATGTGACCAACATGCTCTAAAAATTGCTTCTTTTGTGCACCAAAACAGTCCAAAACCAAAAGACTCCTCATTTGCTTTGGTAGATGACAAAGAAAAGCAGAAAATCCTCACATTTCGGAAGCTGGAACCAGCAAATATTTTACATTTTTTGTTGACAGTTTCTCTGGGCAAAGGCAGGCTCAAAGATACTTCGACATGTAGCTCAGTTCCGCCCCAGGGGAGCCGGGATTTGAACCAGCGACCTTCCGATCACTAGTCGCCTGCTCTACCCACTGAGCTACAGCCGCCCTGTGCCTTGTGTTTACAGTTATTAAAAACTCAACATCCAAGATGGCTTCTTTGTAAATCAACAGCTGTACTGAAGTGTAGTATTGGCACCTGGGTTGGTCCCAGCTCTTTAAAAACATGCAGTATAGCTTGTTCTCGCGCTATGACTTCGTTCAATTTTGCTGCAGATTTGCTTCCAACCTCGAACTCTTCAGCTCTCAGAGCTTGGATCAATTTGGTCGATGTGGCGTCCTTAAGAAGCTTCAGGTGAACTGAGGCCAGCAGCGAGTTTTGTCAGAGCATCTTGCTATCAAAGAGGAAAGAATGAACGTCTTTGTGTTGCTCTCGGTGTCGTGGCCTCCTCTGTAACCCTTACGCCACACAAAAGACCGACTTTTCTATGACAGCTGCAGATAATCGTTTAGTCATTTCCTTCCGAGTAAGCAATCTTTTTCATCGCCGCATTACCGTGAATCACATCCCCTGTTTGCAGTCTAACTGTTGAGAAAATACCGTCTAATTGCCCTATCTGATCACTCTGTGGTCGCAGGAACAGGTTGCACCCTTCAAGTTCCATTTCTTGCAAGCTTAACCCACTGCAGAATAAAGAGCATCGGCTTAAATGCCCGAAATGTAAAAATTTAAAATGTCAGAGTGAATTTTCAGAGCCACCAGGCAGCTAGCGAGGGGTGAGGAGCAGTTTTTTTTAAAAAAAAGAAAAAAAAAAGCCCCAGTGGATCGAGAAGTGGGTCGGGTGTTTAGACGCTGTGCAGGGGAGGCATTGCTGAAATGTCCGCAGCTAAAGTAGGTCACGGTTAACCTTGATAAATCTCTTGTACGACTGGACTGGAAAGGAAAGAATAGAAAGGAGGCTCTATGAAATGTTTTGTGGCCATTTCATTTCACGAGAAGAAAGGAAACCGAACGGGGCTGGGGGGGAAACATACATGCTGCTGCTGTGATTGGGAGACTCCTAGTGAGTAAATAGTCTTCTTGATGACGGACAAAGCTCTTATTTTGAAGGTTTGCGAGCAATTAAAAGTTTCAAAAACTCTTCAGTTTAAAGTCCTCAGAAGTGGCCTCGCAGCGACGGCGGTCTGCACATACTCTGCATAAATACATGTTTGCTCGTTTACCCCCTCGTGAGCGGACCTTCATCATAATCAGACATTATTATCAATTAACTCGACGTCTAGATTAAGTCTGAAGCCTTTAATTTCCCTCCTTCTTTTGATCCTTCGCTTTCCTCATTTGCTTCAGGTTGCCACGGATAAAATAAATGTTGCCCGCATCATTACCAAGAAAACGACCTTGCATTAACACAAAGCGGCTATACGCGTCCATCTCTCCAACAAACCTTATTAGGACAAACAAAAGTGAGCCTGTGCTGCTCGTGTTTGACATTTCTATGCGTGAAACATCTCCTGGAGACAAAGAGGCTTCTCTCTTTATTGCCTGGATGTATGCTTGTGGGTGGAAGCCCTATTGTATGTCCTTGCACAATCGCTCATGTAGGCTCCTGCACTCGGTGACATTATCCGCTTTAGTGAACTCTGAGCCGAGACTTAGTCGGAAGATTGATTTCTCTGCTTTATATCCGCCGTACTGACGGGCAGCCACCTTTGGCACACGGCGCTGTAGGCAGCCGTCCTGTACCGCCACCTCATTTCAGAGACGTGATTGATTTGAGTTTCTCAATGGCTGTATTTGCGACGGAGCTCAGTATTTGCAGTTCACATGGCTCTCGCTCTTGCTCACACAGTGCAATACCTGAATAGAGCCAGTATCAATGGAGCTGCTGAGGTGTTGCAGCTCGCCGCGGCCGAAGAACAAACGGGAGCCGGCTTTTTGTCCTGCTTTTTAAAGTTGAGCACTCACTTTCTACAAATACATCAATTTACTGTCAGTTTATATAAGGTGAAGATCGTCATGTATCCATTAAGCCTTTGACTTGGAAACAGCAGTTTGATTCAGTGGGATGTGATGGTAAAAAACCAACAAGTCTTTCTTTTCATTGCAGGAAAATAAACCAATATGTGTCTGCAGCAATTAGTCTGTTAATCAATTTGTTAACTGACAGAAATGGTTTGTATTTCTCATCTAAAAAGCCAAATAACTGCTGTTTCCATCTTGTATGATATGATTTAATATCTTTGGGAAATTATACTATACCGCTATTTTCTTTCTAGGGGCTGCAACTGTAGGTTATTTTCTGTGAATTTGCTGATGATTTTCACGATTATCTCCTAATAGTTTAGTCAAAAAATGGTGAAAAATGCTCATCACAGGTTCCCAGAGCTCAAGGTGACATCGTCAGACAGCCAAACCCTCAAAAACTCATGATGTACTTCATTAAATGACAAAGATTTGCTTGTTCCAGCTTCTAAAATATGATAATTTGCTGCTTTTCTGTGACATTTTTGCTTGAAATAATTCTTAAATCATCCCAGTTATAAAAAATGTAGATTATCTTGTATTCTTTGGCCCATTTTTAGTGAATTTATGTCGGTTAAATCCAGCCCTCATTAGTTCTGCAGCAACACAAACACAGTGTTTATTTCACCTGCTTTCTGTGTCCTGCGCGCTCATTATTATGACTTGCTTGTAATGAAGTTGCTACAGGAACTCGGGCTTATCCTCCTCCCGCATTCATTGTAAATCACTCCGAGTAAAAATGGAAATGCGTGTGCCGAGCGCCTCGACGCGAACGTCCGTGGGGATCGGCGCTAGCATGGCTAATGCCGTTCCACCAGAAGTGGCTAATGAGCTAACCTTCCGCTTTACCTCCGCATACCTCTCCATAATTATCGCCTTCTGCTCCCGCGAGGGCCGGCGAAGGGAACGTCGCATCCATCCCCATCCAGGAAGAATAGAAACCAGACGCCATACAATGGACACACTCTGCTGATGGAGGGGATAGACTTTACAGACACAGGCAGGGATTTTGCGCCTCAGTTTTAGCATAAATCATAGTGTAGCAGTACTACACCAGGGGAGGTCATCTGAGGACTGGGCCTTCGACGAAAAAAAAAAACCTTGTTCCCTTAAGATGATCTGTGGTTGGAAGAGATTGTCATTCGTCCTCGCCCACGTGGCCTCTAGATGTGGTTGAAGCTCGAAGGAGTCACACAACACCCTGAAGGCAAGATGTAAACCACAACCGCTCTTTTTCACACCTGATCTCTGCTGCCGCAGCAGCTGGAGTTCATTAGATAGTCTCACATTCAAAGTTATGAGGTCTTAATTTTTTTTTACATTTGATCTAATTTGATTTAACCATCTTTTGTCAAAATTAGTGAAGCTTTTCTGCATTAAAAGTCGCGTTCCTGATCTTTAAATTAATGAATTTAAACCAAATACGGTCTTATCTTACTGTCTCGAATACTTAACTGCAGTTACAATCAGCAGCAGCTGGTCAAGAGGTGGTCGATTCTTACGTGTTGCACCTTTAACTTTAAGTGTCTGACACCTGCTGCAGATAACTTGGGCGTGGGCAGTAGTTTAGTTTGTGGTCAATTTTCCTTTTTTCTTTGGCTCGAGCGGCAATTTGAACTCAAAAACTTTCCTTTCACACCCTTCTTCTGCCTTAATTTGTTAGACTTACATGTGTTAGATTAGAAAAAAAAGAAATGTGCAATTAAAAAAAACAAGCAGAGAAAGTCATTTGTTTGCATTAAAGACCTTTTCAGAGCGTCTGTAGGAGGGAGAGAAACAAAGACCACGTGAACCACTTGTGAGATGATGTCATCTCCCCCGCGGTGTTATTTATGCTTATTTGCACGTTTGGGCAAATTCATTTTTTCCGCATGCAGATATAAAACACCCCAGTGGGTCTATTTATGTTTATCTTTGGCGCCACGTCTACAACGCAGCGTGATCCATATACATTCTTCGTCTGTGTTCACATGCATTTCTATGTTAATACACGTGCAACAATTATTCCTGTATTTTCCAGCCCACTCACTCGGGCTGCACTCATTCATCACCCTGGAGTATTTTTTTTTTTCTCCCTCTTCTCTCTTTTCACCTCGGCCATTTGCTCCCCGATCATAAAGGCTGCGGCGCGCAAGTTGCACCTGTTGCTGTGAAATAGTCGGGGGCTTCATGGGAAATGGATTTGACGAGAGAAAAATGCCGTCAGCTCGGCGGAGAGGCAGCGCTGACCTCGCCTGCCAGCCGGTGAACTCCCCTCTCGCCTCCCTTCTTCCATCTGCAGCTGTTAATGTTGAAGAGAGATGTGCGCTGCGCCCACCTCCTGGGTTGAACTTTACTTAAGCAGCCATTTTATTGAAAAATACATGGATCCTCCTAAAGGTAACGCAAAAGCTAAGCCCCTAATTTCTGGAGGCCGCTGTGACCGGAGACACGGTCAGAGAGGGCAGGACACGTCTTCCTCTGCGATAGCATTTTACTGGCAGAGCAGAGTGGATAATGATCGCATAGATTGGAGCATTATTCTTTATTTGTTGTGCGCTGTTCGGTTAAATTACAAAGAGTTTTTTGAGACATTAAGAGGAAGAATAAATAAAAGCAGATAAGGTCAGGAGTGCAAATCCTCGTTGGCTGGAAAATAAAACCAGACGATATAAACAGATGAGCAACGAGGGCGATATGTAAGAAATGTTCTGCTAACATCCCCGATGCCTCTGCCCAGGAGAGCATCTTCAAATATGTTCATCTGAAAGATCCTGTTAGAGCGTCGATCCTGCAGCATTTAACTCACATTTTGACAAACAGAATGCAAAGGACAGACGTTACAGATGATGAACCTCAAACCACAAAGTCCTCAAAAGTCTTGTTTTGTCCTCAACCACACGATATTCAGTTTACCGTCACAGAGGAGGAAAGAAACCAGGAAATATTCACATTTAAGAAGCTGGAATCAGAGAGTTTTGACTTTTCTTTTCTTTTATAAAAGTACTCAAATCAAATCATCAATTATTAAAATAGCTGGTGATTAATTTAATTCTCAGCAGCTTGTGGAAGCTGACTGAACCATGTGACACACACTCACACGCACTTTCCCTTTCCAGATGATGATGATCTGTTTTTCACACAAACATGTTAAGTCATATTTTCACAAACGGAGACGAGTAAGCTGGCTGTTAAGTGAAGAATTACCACTTCTATAAAGCCCTGGACGGCGTACCCGGATGGCTTAGACACAATATCAGAACCTGATTATTACACCTTGAGGAGCACGAACAGAATGATTCACAGGAAGCGATCCCGCCGGTTTCCTGTGTGTCTGAGGTGTTTGGAAGCGGCTGAGTGTCTTCAGTCTTGTCAGCAGTCTAAACTGGACTAACTCCCTGACAGGTGATGAGAGGCGGCAGCAGCAACGCTAAACTGACAAGCTGTCATGCAGTATTTTTCCCCTGGATATCGGTTTGCGCAAAGCTGCTGCCTGCATTCATCCGCAGGAAATCAGAGTCTCCTTTATTTTGGCGGGGGAGGGAAGTCGATTGGCTCGTCTGACTTGTGTCTGTGAGCAGTGAGAGTTTGGTTTCTCTGCTTCACTCTGTAACCTTATTTTCTCTGTCACGCCTGGCTGGCTTTTATTGTTCAGCTTAGAAAAGCTTTCATTTTTCATTGGTGTATTGACTCCGAAGCTCTTGGGACCTCTGACAAAAAAAAAAAACAGGACCACAGAAGTGAATTTTCTCATTGCTAAATGTTTTATGGCTTCTCTCCATCTCATACTTTGAGCCTGTAAAGACGTGTCCTTCCAACAGTTATTGATACACAACTGAATCACATTCTTTGTCAATGACAGTGGAGGAAAAATAACTTTTTCATCTCCAAGCCACAGTTGGCTTATAAATCCCAGAATCCAAACGTTTTTGTGAGTTAACATGGCAAAATGTGTTATCTCGCCCTTTGACGCCGTCTTCACGACGATCATCCTTCAAATTCTATAGTAAACTAAAGAATGTCTTCCTCGTCTTCTCCAGGTGCCATCCTGGGACGCTCGGAGACGCAGGAGTGCGCCTACTACAACTCCAGCTGGGAGAAAGAGCGCACCAACCGCAGCGGCATCGAGCCCTGCTATGGCGAGAAAGACAAGCGGCGGCACTGCTTCGCCACGTGGAAGAACGTCTCCGGGACCGTAGAGGTCGTCAAGCAAGGCTGCTGGCTGGACGACGTCAACTGCTACGACAGGTACGTCATTGTGATGCCTGACTCTATATCGTCTCAGAGAGCGTGGTTTCCTAGGAGAACGGCAGCTCGCCAATTTGGCGTTATTTCTGGAGAAGATGGCGAGATGGCTTGAATGAGGCTGCAAGTCTCGTTTGCGGTCAGCACTTGTTACAGCACTTAACAGAGCATTACCGCAAATGTGTGGTGTCACCTCTCTATCAGTCTAGCGCTGATATTATCGCGATATTCAGGCAGAACAATATCATGAGATAAAACTCTTATTTTTCAAGCCTTCCTTCCCTGTTTTAGTCCGAAATTAACTGGTTTTTTTGGCTCTTTATGCTGCCAAGTCGCCGTTCAGCGTTGTGAAAACACATCAAATCCTGATTCCATTCGATGTTTGTGGCGTCAAGGACCAGTTGAATAAACTGAACCCTGGTTCAGGATCTCACTTTGTGATTTTAAAAGGCAGTCATCAGAAAACATACCAGTGTATTCACCCTCTCCTTGGAGCACCAGCAAAGGAAATGTTTTTGGCTCTTTGGTTTAGATCCTGGTTCAACTCCCCCATTCATGTCTGACAGGAAGCAGCAGCCTCAGGCAGGACAAAGGTGGGACACTAAACACTGACAAACACCTTGAGAAGAGCTTGTTGTCCCCGTGAATGTCCCGCACAAGGCTACATTTTTAATTACCACAGAGCAGGGAAATATAAATTACTTTGCGCATCTCCGCTGAAAAGGGATTCAGCCTTATGTACCCGTCCAAGGCCGGAACAGTAAACAGATATTAATAGACGCCGTTATTATAGTTTCTTCCTCGCTCTCTAGAACATCAACCTGGCGTGAGATGCTGGTTTGAGCCAGTTCTGCTCGTGTTTTCCTTTGATTCCTGAGCGATAAAGTTGCTGTAGATTCTGCAGCCCGCACAGTTTGGGTACCTCTGCTCAGACGGCGCCGCCTCGCCTCCCTGGAGAGGGCAGAGCAAGTCGAGGGCGGCTGCCACTTCCTTTGGCTTTTATCTGATGACTGTGTGAGTGTGAAAGAGAAGGAGAGTGTGTGTGTGTGTGTGTGTGTGTGTGTGTGTGTGTGTGTGTGTGTGTGTGTGTGTGAGAGATTGTTAGTGCTCATGTGTGTTTGTTTGCATGCGAGTGTATTGGCGTGTGTGGGAGTTATTTTATAAATGTTTTTCTTTCACATCTCGTGGTGGAGAAGGAGGGAGATGTGAGTGTGTGTGTGTGTGTGTGTGTGTTCTTTAGAAAGCATCATGTCTTCTGCAGTGAGTGCATGCAGATGATGTGCACTCACTCGCACTTAAAAACTGAAATT
>OMLP01028975.1:0-15479 GCA_900302685.1 Spondyliosoma cantharus | reverse complement strand
TTTCCCTCCAGGACACGGTGACCTGGACTTGGCAGGGCTTCGGCTCGTAAGTACGCCTCCTGCACTCAGGTCTCTCCACCTGAAAGTGTGTGTAATGCGGCGAGGGCGGTGTTCTTCTGCTTCTTCTTCTTCTTCTTCTGAGACAATAAATACGCATGCAACACAGTCGCTGCAGTATTGTCGCCTCGTATTGCAACACCTGTCGCTACCGGTGAGCCGGCATGTAACCGACTGTCCTGCTTTGTGTTCTGTGCAGGAGGACGCTGCTGCTGCTGACTCTGAGCCAGCTGTACACCACAGTGGAGATAGAGGTAACAGAAAGAAAAAAAAAACAAGTCAACATCCTAATGTGGTTTCACAAACTGAAAACCTCATCATCTCATCATCTCCTGCGGTCGCCATTAAAAAAAACCGCAATAGGCCCTCTGTGGAACCAGTGTTTTGTGTCTTTCGATCTGATAGAAACATGTCTGTTGAACGTCGCGGTCGCAGCTCCATCTGTAGATATGAAAGACTCATTCTTAGCTCATGATTCTGAGTTTCAGGTGATTGTACGCTGCTGAAAATATCATTTTTTAATATTATATTCCATTTCAACCCCTAAATCCTACACGCTGACCCTTAAAAGATTGTTAGCTTTATCGGTAGTATCAGTTTCCCTCCCTGTTGTTGAGTTTAACCCAAGAAAGTGTGCAACCTCCATTTTTCTGAATTTTGGTGCTATATCATCCTAAGCGCCAGATGTGTCGAGTGCATCACCCGATTTGATTTCCACGCAGAGTATTGCAAGTTTTCTTTGCTGTTTGATCTTCCCCTTTTTCGTCCACCTGCTCTGTTTTTTCAGTTCTTGCCGCCACATATCCCCACAGAGGAGGAGAAGAAAACCCCGGCGCTGTTTGCCAGTAGAGTGCGAGCGAGCATGGCCCAGTAAGTGTTCAGCCGCCGTAAATGCACTTTGTGCTACTTTGTGTAGCTTCAGCAAAGCACACACAAAATGTATATGCTTAGATAAGCAAAACGTTAACTGCTAAACACACGAGGAGCTCATGTGCGTTGAAGAGATAACGAAGTAAGTGTTGAGTGGACAAAAAGTTAAATTCAAGCAATCATGCTACGTAGTTACTGACATTACAGCTACATTAGTGTGCGGCGAGTTTGTTTTTTTTCCACTCCTCCGATGAGTCCAAACGTCGCACATGTGCTCAGCCCGCTGCATCGAGCACCACGAGCACTTGAGCCGAGCAATTTTTATATGTCCTCTTTCAGTGCTTTGGGAGTTCCGGTGACAGACCACACGTATGAAGACTGCCGCCTGATGATCTCAGCCGGCGAGCTGACGCTGCCGATGGAGGCCGGCCTGGTCGAGTTCACCAAAATCAGCCGCAAGCTCAAGTAAGAACATCCCACTTAAGCACACTGTTGGCATCGCCAGGCAGGGACATTAACAATGACACGTATGGCTCCTTGTCCCCCTGCTCCCTCAGTCTGAAGTGGGACAATATGAGGAAGGAGCTGGAGGGCTTCGCAGCCATGGCCAGCTCTTGTAAAGGAGGACGCATCACCATCCAGGAGTTTGCCGGTTTCCTGAAGCTACCCGTCAACCCAGCCCTCGAGGAGCTGTTTGCACTGTTTGACAGAGTGAGAGACATGTGTATGAATGACAATGAAATAGTGAAGTGCCTTTTTCGTTGACACGCGGCCCGGGGTGTTGGGGGATTGGCTTTAGTTCAGAGCGGCCGTGACGCATTCCTACGGGAAACGTAATGGCAGCAATCTTAATATTCCATTCGCAGAATCACACACACATGGCGTCACTGCATATCGTGTGTACCCGTGGAAATAAAACTGGGTCATCGTGGTGTGGGTTCAGGATTGATGCAGCCTGGAAGAGGAAACTATGATCCAGCTAATCTGGCCTCCTTCCCTGGTATTTGTACCAGAGGTCTGAGTGGGGAGGGAGGACTGAAAGTATAAAAACAGCCTCTGACATCCACTTCACTGAGGATCCTTTTTCCTCAGAACCTTTGTGTCTCATTATTTTCCAGTCGTATCAGAAAATCACTCGTATGCCCCCTCAAACATTCAAAACAAAATTCTATATTTTTAGGCCATTAAAAGGGTAAAGTGCCATCCGTCGTAACAAGCCGTGCATTGACTGTCTCTAGTGTATTTATTTCTGTGTCTTTGACCCTGTCCAGAACGGAGATGGCACCATAGACTTCAGAGAGTACGTCATCGGCGTGACCATCCTGTGTCGGCCGGCTAACACCGAAGACGTTCTTCGAATGGCTTTCAAGGTACGACTCCGCGAATCTTCTGACGCTGCGGTGCTCGTCCGAGGGACAAATTGACTAAGCGCCGAGGGCAAAAAAAAATTCAGGTTTTTAATTACGGATGAAAACATTCAGTATCGGTATGTATCGTGTTTTTTTTTTTTTTTATAGTCTTGACAAGACTAGGCTGAATACAAATACACAGAAGACACAGATATGCGTGTTTGAAATCTATGGTATCCACTTTAAAGAGCCGTCAGAGAGATAGTCCTCCTCGGGACTTGTTTTGCGTGAGAACAGCCTGAACGCTTCAAGGCGTGTAATCGAAACGCTGTTTCAGAAACGTTTCACATCGGTCACGCTGATTTGATTCAATCACACATTTCCCGTTGAGGTATTCTTTTTTAGGGCTGGATATTTAGTTTTTCGGGGTTTTATCACCCGACTTGTTCAACTAGAGAAGAGAGCAGATGTTTGTGAGATGCTGCTGTAACTAGAGCCTGCGGCAAAGGATCCCTGTAGATCTACAGCATGTATAATGTTTGCTTTTTCTAATACGTATGTAAAGAAAATGTTAAAATTACAACAAAAAATAGCCAAACGGAATGGAAAGAAAAGCGCTAGATTGAAGCTAAATAGCCCTGCCTTGTTTTTATTTGATATCAGACAGACAGTCTCAGCAGCAGCAGCAGCGGCAGCAGCAGCACTGTAGGAAGAACAGAGGCAGCCTTCAGAGAGGCTTGGATAATGTCAAGTTAACAATGTGTGTCTGTTGTGGGAGAACATGGAGTCATTTTGCCGGCCGTAATGTCAAACGTGGTTTTGGACAAGCAGTTCTGGTGTTTATGTAATCTTACCGAAAAGTTATTTTTGTCCCGACTGATTTGATGAAAGCGAATTTACCCAATTGTGTTCAGGCTTTTTTGACAAGCCCACCCAGGCACATTGCACATTGTAAATAACCATTATTTCTTCCCAACCGTGCACACGCACGAAAGTGGAATACATGTTTCTCTGTTTGTGTCGTCTCTCCTGCAGCTGTTTGATTCAGATGAGGATGAGAGGATCACCCGAGAGGAGTTTACCGCTCTGCTGCGCTCGGCTCTGGGCGTGTCCGATCTGAACATGGCCAAGCTCTTCAAGGAGATCGATGCTGACGGCTCTGGTTTCATCACCTTCAGTGAGTAGGCTCTTAAGACCCTTCAGAGGTCTGATGCAAGGCTACATTTTCGGTCTTTTAATCTTCTCCCACTGTATCCTCATGCTCCTGCCTTTTCGTCTTTCAGGTGAATTTGAAGCATTTGCCACGACCCACCCGGAATACGCCAAGCTCTTCACCACATACCTGGAGCTTCAGAGATATCAAGCGATCCAGGAGGCGATGCCGGGCGATCTGGAATTGGCCAGTCCGAGCGGTTCAGGGGATAAACGGGAAGACAGCACCTCTGACAAAAAAGACGACTGAGTACGAGGATGACCGTGAACTCTCTCCCCGAGAGACGGAGCACTGAAACCACTGCACTGAGACGGAAAAACTCCCAAAAAAAAAAGTGTCATCTGCCCTCCGACGACTTTTTTTTTTTTTTTCAGCAAATTCCAGTCATTTGCCACAGCAGAGCCATATTGTAGGTTATGTGCTTGCCTTTTTTATAGATGGTTTTAAGAGTGCTTCTATTTTCAATTTTAGTGCCTTATAGAGATTTTGAAGAACCACATCCCCCCCCCAAGCCACTGCACAAGAAACATCTTCTTCTATTCCTAAAGGTGTGTGTGTGTGTGTGTGTGTGTGTGTGTGTGTGCGCGCGCGCGTGTGTACGCGTGCGTGTGTGTTTGTGTGTGTGATGTCAGAAAAAAACAAATGAAAAGCTGGTCAAAGGATGATGTTCAAAAATGACCGAAAAAATGTGTCTAAGTGTCTAAACCCTGAAATCTTTAGAGTTCTAATGTTAGTGTTTTACGATGTACTTTTTCCAGATTGTAAACTGCCTCTCGACATGATACATACTCCCCTGTATAGCCTGAGTTTGCCCTTGCTTGGACTTCGATGAACGCAGCTTTGTGAACCCCTCCTTTTGTCTTTGTGGTCCTTTGTAAATGAGTGGGGAAAAAAAAAAAAAAATTGCCAAACCAACACCTTTTTAAATATAAGCAAAGAGTCCTCGTGCTTCTGTGTTGCAGTATAATTAGTGTACAGTAAGCTTTGTTAAGATCTTTCCAATCTGGCAACCCCGCAGATGTTCCGTATTAAAGCAATGTCTACGAAGAGCATACATGCTGTGCATCACACTTTTTTCCAGCGCTCAGGGACACAGACCTTGTAAGACGGCTGTATAATTAGCCAGAGGTTTGCTTTGCATGTGTATCCATTTGCATTTCTACTGAAGATTGTTGTTGCTGAGACAGCAGCGTGTTCACACAGCTTTAAGTTTACTAAAGCACATCAACCACTGAAAATAGGGCAATTTGTGAGCAAAAAGGCAACAGTACGCTTCTTCACAACAGCATATTCCAGCGGGGTATACTTACTGATTAACTTGCACCACTGTTATTTATTTAGCGAGGTGCATTGCAATTATGTGATTTCTTTTTTTTTTTTTTTCTGTTGTTGTTGTTGTTGTTACCACTGCAAAGTTTGCTTTTTGAAATAAAACAAGAACACGATTGTAATTCTGCCCGTGTATTTATATTCACCACTGAGGGAACTTGTAATTACTTTTTTATTTTGTTTATAATGAGGCGTAGGTTCAATTAAGGGGCGACGGCTGTAAACTCTGGTTCTCGAAACTACCACCAGGTGGCAGCAGTTACCCATTACATTTCTATATTCTGTGTGTTTTTTGTTCTGCCTGTGAGTCGATCCTTGGCATTTTGACCTGCCCCTTGAAGTAACGTTAGAGTTTGACAACAATGAGCTTTAAGCAAGAATCAGATTCAAAGTGTGGCATGTTTTGGGAAAGGTAAGAGAATGCATATGAATGCTTGTAAGGCCTAACTCTCAGGAGCGATGTTGCTTTGTGTTGTTTCATTATTTAAACTGAATCATTAATCGTGCAAATGTTTTAAGTTGCAGCAAATGTTTGATTTAGTCATCCATGATCTCCCGCATGATAACACAAGGTACGGCTACGATATGGATGATTTCTCCTCTTTTATATGTAGTTAATTATGAAATGTTTTCAATAGGCGTGACACAGTTGAACAAAATGAAACGAGCAAACTACCAGCTCGCAGAAAAAGCTCAATGTTTTCGTGAGTCTAGAGTCCGGAGAACCAAGATCCAGTGAGGAAGGCCCGAGACGAAGCCTAGAAAATTGAAATCCAGGATGATTGAAGTAGTACATTTAGTTGCCAGGACGACACCTCTTCCTCGTAATATGTTTAAGAAAGGGGCCCCAGATGTTAAACCAAAATGTATCCAAGGTAGAGACAAGAAATCGTGTCATTTAACAATTTTTTTAAAGCAAGGGGGGGAAACAGAATCCCATCCTCTCAGAATAAACCTTTTTGCTATGACCAGCAACCTGCTATCATAGAGAGATTGTAGGAGATTAGTTGTCTGATATGTCGCTGTGCAAATGAAAACTGTCATCCCAGAAAACTCTTGAGCTTGCGGCGAAACCAGATAAGATGGCCGAGGGTCTGACTGATCACAGGTAACAGAGCCGGAAGGAAAGATTATGCTCAGTTTGTCTTGGGAAAGTTGCAGCCGATGGACGACTTTAAACTGAACGAGTGAAAAGTCTCAAATTGATCTTATCCAACCCATAACTCACAAGAAATCTCCCTACCATCCTCAAATGCATACCCCTTTAATGTGAAGAGAAGGGGTTTCTAGAGATTAAAGACCAACAAAAAACCCAGTTAAATTAAATGTTTAGACGGAGGGATTCTCCTCATTTGGTCATAAATGTTGTTGAGCATCACACTGAAGCGAGGCAGAGACTCCCTGACAACATTTCTTTTGTGCAGATGCCAAAAAAAGTGACCAGGAGGGAGGAAAAATGTCACCTGTAGCTGAGTGAAAGACGCAACATGGGTGTTGATGCAGAGATCCTTAATAGAAGACAGCCTCTTATCCGACAAACCATCAAGCTTGGCTTCAAACAAGAGGTCTGACAAATAGGAGCAGAAATTGACAGCTCTGAAAGACCCAGCACGCCCTTGATTTGCCTTGGAACGTTAAACATGTTACGCAAACTGAAGTTATCCTTCAGGCGTTTGGGCGATGGATTTAGTTTAGGGATTGAAATCTTGGCTGTCGAGGAGGTCCCCCGTGAAAACCTAGGCTCTGGCATTACAGGCCCATAATAATGTGGTAAGACAGGAAGGTCAATACAACTTTAGCAGTTAACCTCTGCCCTAGAGATATAGGTGGACTTATTTGCCCAGACAAAGGGCATAACCACGAAGACTATTGTCTGGAGAGGAAAGTCTTGGGGTTATGACTGAACGCCTCTCAAGTCAGAATCCCGCCTAGACGTAACGATAGCATAGCGCCGCGAATCTTCGGCTGGACGGATAACCGGCCCGCTCGTGACGGGGAGCTGACATCTTACTGACATCTTATTAACATTAACTCGCCCTATTAAAGAAGAAGGATGAGTTTCCATTTATCAATCCCGATTTTAAGCTCAGCAATCAAATCCAAATATTCAATTGCCAAAAAGTAGCTTTGGCTTTCTGCCGATATAAATCCAAAATGATCACTAGACACTCAAAAGGCTAACGGTCAAGGCCATCAGAAAGAGGCTAGACACGGCCAGATGTGCCACACCTTATTCCAGTGATTTAGAGACCGGCTTTAATAAAAACAAGCAATGCATTTGAGAGCTAGACCAAAAAGAAAAAACAGAGGCAGAACCAGTCTGGTTCTCTGGCGCATAAAAACTCAAGGAAGATCTATCATGCATATTCAACAACGGAGGATTTGGGAGACAAGCGTAAATTATTCTTAACAGAATCATAAAGTTCTTGCCAAAGACATTTTTCTTATTAAGAAAAACATTTATTTCCGCTCGATTTGCTCAAAAGCCGACAGATCACCCAAAGACATAACAGTTTATTAAAGTTCATTATGTTTCACCATCGCTGAGTGTTGGAGAAGCGTAATCTATCCACAATGAAGCCGATTCAGGGCGGATTAATGTGCTTTGTTAACCGAATTTGTCAGAACTTTTGTAATAATCGTTTCACTGTCACCGTCAACCAAGCTTAAAGGACAATAGGAGGCAACATCAGTGTCATCACTGTCTCTTTCTTTTTTTCTTTTTTTTCCAAGAGAAGACAGATACGAGCATCAAGTATTAGGAAAAATTCATTCTTTCACAGGAGCAGCTTACCATCTGGAGGAGAAGGGGAGCAATTATGTCATGTCATCCATTTCAAGTCAGAAAGCATTTCCTGCCTCGCAGCTTCACTGTGAACTGGAGTGTCCAGTGCATGAATACAATCAACATCCACAACAATTGCCTCAGCCTTGGAGACATACTACATAACTTTGGTATGTAAAATGATCGGTATCAGCTATTGGTTGCTATCCATCAGCTTTATCACCAAACTCGCAATGTGTTCGTATAAGTCAAGACCATGCCTTTATTGTCAAGACGGCGCTGTGGGTGTCGTCAGAGTTTGTGTGGTCTCTCGTGCAGACGTCTCAGACGCCTCGTGTGAATAATTTCTGTTATCAGCTTCTATACTGTCAAAGCAGGAGGACATATAGTGACCGCCTAATCTTATAAGAACATATTTCAAGAGATCTATCTTTTTTTTTTTTTATTCAAAGCACAGAAAACCTCAGCAATATCGTAAAGAAAATAACTTTACACACGTGACTTATGACTAAAATCGCCTGGCTTGTCTGCATTGTGGGGTGCTTGTTTCGTTTGGCCCTCTGTGTGAACGAACCTGTTTTCATTAGAAGGTGGGGAGAAGAGATTGAGAGAAGAGGCTGCATGTGCTACAGGAACATCTTATCACAACAGAAACAATATGAAAAAAGGACACATAAGTACTTGGAAACAATGTTGATGTGTTCATGTGGACGGATTGGGAACGCTTCTTCGCCGTATGTGATCATCTTTTCTGTCAACATAACAGCAACTATGTATATCATTGAGCAAGATTTAAACATTTTCATCAGATTACAGTCACAGCTCTCCATTGCAGTGGAATAACTTTGTACCAAAAAAGAAAATAAGGAACAAACAATATGGAATTGAAGGAGAAATTAACCACTACACAAACAATGATTTTGGCATTTTGGCATAACAGGAGAATAGTTACAAATGTTATACACGCTGTTCTCCAAAACAATTCACGCCGATGTGCTCACACACACACACACACGCACACTAAAAAAGTGCACAGTCTTGCTTCATACACACACACACACACACACACACACACACACACACACACACACCGGAGGCCGAAATGAATGATGGAGAGCGGGCCGCTTCATTAAAAGCACGCTGTTAGACAAACTGTGATTACCAGCTGTGATTTCCACCTTCAATTTGTTTTAACCTTTTCAAACGTACAGAGGCTCATTTCATTTTAATCAAAATTGATGAGATGGCATGGAATCAATTAAGTCACATTGTTGCCGCGCTTACAACAGTGTGACTCCTTCCCCAACCCAACAGCTCCCGCTCTCCTCTTTGGTCCCACACCCCGCCATCCTCCCTCTTGCCTCTTGCATGGTTGTTGTATATTGCTGTATCCATTTCAGCCCTGCCTGGGGGGGCGATCCTGTCGCAGTAGATTGTGGGAGATATGTGTTGGTAATCTGATTTGGTCTCCTCAGGACCTGAGTGAGTGAGCGGCCTCTGTTTGTGGACTCACGCTGGACACGGGCCTCATACGGATGAGGGACTCTCTGTGCCGGGCTGGAAGGAAAGGTCAGAACAGACAGGCCTCGCTCTTAAATTGATGTGACACTACTGTGCGCCTCAATTTAACCAGGTAGCCCGGCTGTCTCAGGCAAAATGAGGCTCGGCCTAGCCAGTGATTCACTCCACGAGTTTAGACTCAGTCAGTCATTTATTTCAAAAACTTTTGCTGTATTACTATAGAATATCAATGAGTTTCACTTTAACTTTAAGTAAAGAACAAGTGAGAAGTGATCGGGCTTTGTTAGTGTGAGGATATTTAAGGAATGTTAGGTAAGAGGAAGTTATTTTGGCTTTATGTTCCTATAGAAAAGACCTTCCTGCTAAAAACAACAGGATACCTGGGTGTGTATATACACCCCTCTGACCCCCCCCCCCTTTGTCCTGACGTACATGCGTGACGAACATGGATGTACTGCTTCAAACATTCTGTACGGCGTTAATATTTGCTCACAGGTTAAAGTAGTGGTTCAAACTCAGGGGTTGGCCCCCCGTGGAGGGTATAGAGCAACTGCAGGTGCGGCCGGATGACAAGGGGAAAGGGCAAAATAAACAAATAAAAGTGTGCTGAACTTGACTAAAACTTTTCATGGATCATTTTTTTTTATCAGTAGGAAGGCATCCTACAAAAAGTTTGAGAACCACTGGGTCAGGGAAGTGAGGGTAAGCTGTTGGCTCGGGCTTCGGAGTGAGTGGAAATCCTGTAAATGCTTCATGAGCGGAAGAAATGTTAACGATGTTCACGCCTTAACTTTCCACTGGTAATCTAGAAGCATGAAATATATAGTAAAATATTCAAACCCAAGACCCACAATTTTTCTTCATGTCTTCCATCATCCAATGGAAACATTTTGGATTCCCTTGTAATTCACGGTTCATTTATCATTTCACAACACCAGAGAAACTGAACTGGTACTGGTAAAGTTTTCTGATCAGTGTCGTGGGTGAGACTGTATTTGAATGCTGAGCTGAAGTCAACGAACAGCATTCTGACATAACTTTGTTGTTTTCCAGGTGTGTGAAGACCGAGTGGAGGGCAGTGGATATGACATCCTATATGTTGATTCTGAAAGCATACCAGTGAGGTCCAGGCCCGGCGGGGATGTGGTCTGGAGAACCAGTGTCTCCTGTGACAGTGAGATGTTGAAAATGTCAGTAAGGACATTAGCCAGCTGTTTGGCGAATATTATTATTATCTTATTACACAGCCAGGTATATTATCTGGACCAGTAGTCTTATTCATACTCACTCTCTGCAGGATTGCGCATGACATACTCTGTCTCTTGGCACACTACGGGGCTTCCAGTATAATTTGCAATACATTTCTCAAAGTTTGAACAATGCTGGGCAGCTTAACTACCTCTTGTAAAGATGGACCCGCTGCTTTGTCCACTCACAGAGCAGACATGGCCTCCATCCAGCTGCTCAGTACAAACAGTTCAAATATCTATTATACATCTATAGATGCTGGCATGGTGTGAATTTTTTACACATTTTTGATGCAAGGCGTGTACTCACAAATATATTACAGCCACACAACACGTGCATCTTGCACCACACTTCACTCCTGCAACCTGGCAAGCTGTCTCCTTGAGCTCTGCAGGGAGTTCCTCCAAACCTCATTGTTAGGTTTCCTTATCGCACCCGATGACACCTTGTTGATTTTCTCTCGTCTATTATTCTCTCAGGAAAGTGATTGTTCCCCACTTCCTGTGTGATGGTTTATAGGGAAAATGAAGGTCTCTGGTGAGGGCAAGGTTTAGGGAACCGTATAAAACATCAGTGGTCCAACGCCGGTATCTACAGGCCAGATTTGTTTTCTTTCACATCTCTGTGTTTGATTCTTTTCCAGATGTATTTTTGGATGACATGCAACAAGCTTTCCTGTGTAACATCCAGGGATGGGTCAGCGCAAGGTTGTGGAAAAATTTCTCTTTTCCTTGTCAGTGAGATCGGCCAACAAAGGTGTTGAAGTGTTTAGGTTTTCCACACACTCATCTTACCGCACGCTTCGAGACGAGGGGAAAAACATGTTCAATCACCATCACCATTGTTTTTTCTATTTATTTCTACTGTAGGAACCCAGTTTGACGTGCTACAGTGTTTACGACTGTGCAACTAAACCAAAACTGCGTGGAAATGAAAGATGCACCTCCTACTATAGGAGACGTAAGTTTGTTCTGAATCTCATCTATAGGCTGAGTCTTCCTGCGAGACTTGACAGTTAATCACAGCCTCCTTTTTTTTCGTTTTTTTGTTCTTTCAAGCACTCTCAACAGTTCAAACAGCAATCATGCCAATCCTCCCGCTGTCAAGCCTCCCTTTTTTGTGCCCCCTAATTACTACCCACCATTCAAACTCAACTTGTGCGTAGCCCCCCCATTGTGTTCTCCTTTCACTAGTCACTTGGGGATTGAAGGGGTGTAACCAACTGAAAGATAAAATTCTTTGATATATGGTTGAAGGAGACGGCAGAAAATAATTGAGGACAATGGCGCCGCATTCTAAAAAAGATCGATTTTGGAGAGAAGGTGTTACCTTTACTGACCTTCTGATGGGAAATATCCACCTCACTTCCCAGATGTGTTAAATGCTGCCGAGAAAAAATGTTGCTCTCCGTGACGCGACACCTGACTCGCGGTCGCTGTTTCTCCTCAACGAATGTATACAACATGCAGGGACTTAACATTGCTGAGGTGCTTAAATCTTTGTAGATACTAGTAAAGCTCCAGAGAGAGAAGCTTAATGACAGTCCTCCTTTCGTAAGGCCTGGAGAGATTTAAACCAGGGAGTTTTAATGGGGTGCAGAACAAAACAAACCCCACTCAATGCTAATACCTTGACCTGATTACCATGTGGCAATAACCTGGTAGTATAAGCTTGCGGCGTGACAAACATAAGAAATGGTCCTCAATGTCAAAATGTCACTTTAATGAAGTATCCTCGAGGATATTTCCAAAGTTTGGAAATCCCGGCTCGCGCGTACACAGTGTACTCCGTAAAGTCTTTGCTGTGCAATAAAACGTCTCATAAACGGTCGCTCTAAGTCATTCCTACTTGTGCTGCGGAGTTAAGGCGCTTTTTATGATTTAGGGCCAACACTAATGGCAGAGGTTAGCGGGCATTACAAAGGCTGAAACTGCGCGGCCGCTTAAACTCTGAAAGAAGGTGGGTGAAAGGTCACAACGGGGTGTGGTGTGTTTGTGTGTGGAGGGGTTATTGCCCGCCAAGAGTGCCCTACAATGAGGTAACGTAAAGAAGTACAGAGGTAAAAAAAGGACTGAAAGGAGCAGGAAATAGAGTTCTTTTCTGTGACCCGACCCAGACGCACTCTGGGTTAAATCCGGAGGGTCATACCGTGGCTGCTCAGAGGCTGCGTCTTGTTTCATTAGCCTCTCGTCTTCGGGTCAACACGGGAGAGCCCGACCCTTAAGAGCCAGAGGGAAGGTCTCAAGAATCGTGCGTAGTCAGAAGCAGGGATCCACGATGATTGAGGTAAAAGGTGATGGATGGTACCATTTTGCCTTGAGCTGTCCTGCCCGTGCAGGTTAGAGGTTTGGTTCCTACTTGTGATTGTCTGTTCTCAGTATGTCACCTACGATATGCACCTGTTTTACACAAGTCGCGTCTTTCCATCAAACCATGCTACTGTACATCACTTTGATGTTTTTATTTTATTCATTTGACCTTTATTTAACCAGGACGTTCCCTGAGATTAAAAATCTCTTGACGTTAACACAAATCATTGGTCATTCTTGGCTCGAGGTATCTGACAACACAACAAAAAGCGCAAAAGAATAGAACTAATTCAGGAGAAAACAACAGTAATAACACATTATCCTTCCCTGTTACCTGTTCCTTTGCTTTACCATCGCTGCAGTTATTCAATCTTCACAAACAAAATGCCCAAAACCAGCCCTATTAGGGTTTTATAAAACAAGCACTGCAGAGCAAAGAGGACATTCATTGACTTTAATAGGATGAACTGATCAGCCATATCTAATAGAAATCATTGCCACTGGCAAAAGCTGCTGCATAATCGAGTTACACATGGAACACAATGCTTTTACAAGGCTTCTTAGAAAACTGTAATTCAATCTGTTTAGTACAGAGAAGAAACAGATAAAGTCCAAATTAAAACATTAAAAAAGTTTTGTTGGAGGCAAAATTCAAGTAGTAAATAAAGCTGAAGGTAAAGTGATCTTATGTCTCCTGTAAAAAATGTGCAAAGCGCCAGTCTGACAAGCAAACACACGATCCGTCTCTTCACTCCGCTCAGTGAAAAGCCAAATTGCATAAATAAACATTCTTATAAAGTTCACGTCGAGTCTTTCTGAGCAGAATATTTTATTGTCGAAAAAAAGAAAAGAAAAAAAGGTGAGGTGTCATGCGATGTTCCTCTTCTGAGGCAGATGCACGAGTTTTATTGGAACTTCAGCTCGAGCAAAAATGAGCAAAATGCGATCATCCCTCGACGACATCAAACCGGAGAGAAAGGGCTCAATTATAAAATATCACGTGGAAGAGAGAGAGGAAACCGATTTAAAAGCTCGCTTTTTTATATCGTCCCTGCTGAAGAAGGCGAGTCTAGTTGGTTCAGAATGGGCAGTCTTCCCTCAGATGCATCTGGACAACAGCAGCATCGGGCCATGGAGAGGTGTCCCTAGCGTTACCATGTACGGAGGGGAAACCTTGCAGTAGCAGAACTTTAAAATTGCTTTAGTAACGGAGATGTATTCTAACAATCATTTATCTTTCTCGTTGTCCTTATGAGTAATGTTTTAAGTAGAAGTGCGATTGAGTGCGCTGTGTAGCGCGCTGTGCGCTCAGTGCGCGCGGTGACGTAAGAGGAATTTCGCTGTGAAGTATCTTTCACTTGACGCCTGCTATTGATCTGCATCAGACTACAGATACAATGTTTTATCTTAATGCTGTACTGGCATTAGTAGCACATAGGCATAGAGTCTTTGTGCAACAGGGGGAATAATGTCATCTATTCCCGTCCGGCAGTCGTAACCTGTATTCCTCGCCGTGCGTAACTGTACTGAAACTTTACGCACAGACACCAAACCTCTCCAAACTGTCTTGTTTCTCTTTCCTCCTCTCCAGCCCATGCCCGCGGGGGAATCAGCTTTAGTTTCGGTGGAGAGCACTCCCTCCTCCGTTTTTTTGTCAGCGGGATTGCCGTCCTGATCCAAGCGCACCGACTCCTACCATCTGCTCCGCCAGAACACGCAGGGGGCCGTGAGAGCACCGGGCCGGCGTGGGCATCGTACGCACCAGAGAAGATGAATATCCAGGTTATGCCAGAACACAAGCTCTCTTCGGTGGCCCCGCTGAAACAGTGCAATGTGGAGAAAAAAGAAGTAGAACTGATACTGGTGAAGGACCAGAATGGTGTCCAGTACACCAGTTCCTCCATCATTCCTACTCCTGGCCACTACGCAGGTCCTCCCGGATCCGAGGACCGAGAAACTTGGGGCAAGAAAATAGACTTTCTCCTGTCGGTCATTGGCTTCGCGGTGGACCTGGCCAATGTTTGGAGATTTCCTTACTTGTGCTACAAGAATGGAGGAGGTAAGAACCGTTTCTGATTGATGAATGCGCGTACACGGATGCTTAAAAAATGTAGAGGAGATCACAAAGTTTTCATGGCGCGCCTCCAGGAGTAGAAAATACAAAGCGTGATGGGTCCGCCAGGTACCCTGCAAGTTGCAGCAGTTCCCATTATTGTAGTTTCTTCTTCATTGGTGTCCTGTCTTCTTTAATTTAGAGCTCATGAGCGTTATTCTTTTTACTTTCAAATGTTTCAAATGTCTTAAAACCGAATGACATCAAAGCCTACAGCGCTGTTACTTTAGATTAGATTTGAGAACAGCTGAGCTGTTCTAATTTTAGCTGCTCTGATCTCCTTTAATTGAGTTTTTAGTGGTCCCAGGTGTATTCATGGGAAGTGCACTGAGCTTTCATGATTAAGGAAATACCTCGTTTCATCAAGGCATTCACATGGAGAGGGATCCTGTGTAGAACATCTGCTAGAATTGAATGAAAAGTGACAGTGTCCCCTGCCATTCGTAGAGCAAGTGCACGATTCATTGAATAAAAAGTGTTTGAAAAAGGCAGATCGTGTGTAGTAAAATCCCGAACAACAGGTTGCTTTAAACAGTTTTCTTTCTTTCTTTCTTCAATATATTTCTGTTTTCCTTTCAAACGTTAACCCTACATTTTATAAAATCTAAATCACTGTCTTAAAAATTTGCTTAAATGTTGTGCTCTCAGTTCTTTAAATCCGCTATTGCATGATGGACGAAATGCT
>OMLP01028974.1:0-13032 GCA_900302685.1 Spondyliosoma cantharus | reverse complement strand
CCCCATCACCTCCCCTGCCGGCCAGGCTGCAACAGCCATGCCGGGGCCGCCTCCCCGCCTCTACATCAACACAAAAACTGCTACCTCGAGCTTCGTCCCCTCCAACAGGTCCTACCTCGCAGACAGGACTGAAGGGAATGCGTTTTCCACCCCCACCTCCTCCAAGGACGAGAGAGAGGACGGGGAAGTGGAGGACGGGGAGGTGTGCGGGTTAGAGATGGAAGACGTGGAAGACGACGATGATGATGACGATGATGATGAAGAAGAAGAAGAAGAAGAAGAAGAAGAAGAAGCAGAGGAGGATGAGGATGAAATGGAGGAGATGGAGATTGTGGAAGATGAGGAGGACGAGCCGCTGTATGGAGGCGACCTGGTGGAGGACGAGGAGGAGGACGAAGGAGGGGACGTGTATGACACTTGGGGTGATTATGTGGATGAAGATGCGGATGATGGAGAGGTGGAGGGGGAGGACGTGGAGGATTGGGGGAGGGTGGAGGACGATGACAAGTGACTCAGTCCATCTGCTCCTTCAGAACCACTCAGCAGAAACTCTCAGGAGACATTCGAAGGACGAAAAAGTTAGAGAAAGACTATGAGAGTTTGTTATTTCGGTACCTACCTGAACGCGACACTGCCTTCACTGAAGTGGTACCGCGTTGCCTTCTCATCCCCAGACTGCTGGACTGACAGCGGGGACGTGTACTGGTGCTAAGTCTCGAGGACTGGCTCAGTCCATCTCTTTATACTTCTGTCAATATGTTTATTTGTGTCTGGTGCTGTTATGTTCTTTGGTTCGTTCTCAACATTGTTTACATTTTTTGGCCTTTTTTTAACTTTTGGAATATAAGAAAAAGGTTAGAAGTTACACCTGACCAAACTGTCTTCATAACGGCATCTTGCGTTGTTATTACTGTCTTAAACATGTTTCTAATTACAAGAGCGATCAGTGTGTTCCCATTGGTCTATGTTACAGTCAAGCACAACAATACCTGCTTGGTGCTTCTGAGGAATGCAAAAATAAACCCACTGGAGCTATCGAGGGCTTTAGGTGATTAATCTCTCTACGACATCGGCCCATTCGTTCCGCGAGTGCATCCTTCTTTCCTCCAAACGGGTAGGTCAGAGCTCAGGATTGGAGACGCAGAGAAAACAAAGTGACGTCATAACTTTTCAAGGAGTCAAAAAGCATCACAGATTTAACTAACGTTTCTTTTTCATTCATCACTGCTGTCCCATTCACTAAGTTAGATAATAAAATCTAAGTACTTATTCACTTGGTATGCAATATTTCCTTTCCTTACAGTCACATCTGGCACGAGAATTGTTGTCCAAAGGATTTGAGGCAGCACTGCTATATACTATAAGTGTACATTTGATAAATAAGCAACAACTTCTTGATGCAGTTTTTCGTTACTCATTGTGCTTCTTGTTACCTGTCTGATTATGTTTCTAGCTGAGGTTTCCACTACAAATAGTGTTGCATTTTCACACAAAATTTGGCTAACCAGGGTAAGAAGCCCTGATTACATTTAATCAGGAGGACTGACTTGTAGTTATTTTAGTTTATTTCATTAGTGGAAGTGATATTTCAACAACTTGGATATGTTACAAATATATTTTCACATATAGAAATTACATTTTGACTACTCATAACTGACCTAAAGATATACAAAACTTGATTAGAATTATCTGTAATTCCTTTTTCCCTTGTGAGAGTGACGATAACAGCTGCTTACAGTTGAGTTTCCACATGTTGAGACTGGTTTGAAATCTAATGTCCCATTTCAGATGTCAGCAACTGCATTGCCGATACGTCTGACATATCATCACCATTGGAGATTTGTCGACATTTTAGCGAGTGGAAATTTCTTACAATTGTATGTCGGTTATATGAAATGATGAAAACGTCTGAAATGATGTTCTCACTAGTTAGTTTCAACCCCACATATCAATAATTTAATCTTGACTAATCAGATAAAAATTTTAGATACTTGGTATTTTATTTATGATGACTGTAATGTCAGAACAGTAATAAATAGCTATAATGATTTTGCCTCAAATTAGAATATAATGGCTTTCCAGCAGTTGTCATAACCACTAGTGAGAGCGGAGTTGCACATATTGCTTATCAGGACTGCAACTAGTCAAAATTGGTAATGGGATCCGAGTTAAAGTTACCTGTAACTGAGTTTGAATAGAAGTCAGTGGTAAAGGTTTTTAATTAAGTTACACATATCAACGATATACGTTTCCAGTAGTTCTTTCTCCGGATCACACATGCGATTTAAAGCTTTGCCGTATGTTGACATTATTCTCTTTATCATTATCAGTCATGGCCTCATCAAGCTCTCGGGGAACGAACTGAGCTGCTTTCTCCCTCACACCTTCTTCACTATAATACGACCTGGTCTCTGATTTACTGTTTGAGAATCATATTAAACACATACATTCAGGAATCTGCAACACATATTAAAGTAAAAATGTCATAAAACAGAAATGGTCTCCATTTAAGACAGGGCCAGATCAATATAATGAATACATGGAACCGCTGTAGGGCCCTATATCAGTTTATTTAGTGCTTTTGAGCACTCTGAAAGTTCAAGTATTGATTAGATGGCACCATCGTGCAAAACAACGCTGTCTGTGCGGCAGCTGTGTCCACAAGACGTCGCTCTCTTACGCCGGTGACTGTTGATATCAACGCCACAGAGGAAGACCGGATGTGACGTAGCTGCAGTTGATGTAAAATGGCGACGGTCGTGTGTTAGTCCAAACACAACGGATCAGCTTAAACATAGAGCTCAATACCGAGAGAAGTAACTATTGTACGAGGGAAATATCAACCATCGTGTCATTAGTTGGATCTTACCAAGGTATGTTTATTTAATCAATGTTTATAACTGCGTCCTCCAAGTTGTAGTCACTCAGATTGTAAACAGCTAACTTGGATTAGCTAGCGTTATAGTGACGAAATAGCTTCTGTTTTAACTTTTATAATTGTAAACAAACTGCACTCGCTGCTGGGTGGGTAACCCTGAGATGTATATTCCGGATGGGTTTGTGTTTACACTTCTCTGTTTTGGTTGCGATAATGAGAGGTAATGAAATAAGGTGTATCTCTGGTGGCAGGTTCAGTCATGACCGAGGAGGCTACTACCAATCCTGCGACTAGCTCGGAGGGGATCGTGGGGCTGGATGAGCCCAAGAAGATGACCAGGGAGGACTGGAGGAAGAAGAAGGAGCTGGAGGAGCAGAGGAAGCTGGGAAACGCTCCAGCTGAGGTGGACGAGGAGGGAAAGTAAGTTCATGTCTGCACAGAGAGTGGTGCCCCAGTCCAGCTTACAACTCTGCCATGTCTGGGTAGTAGCAGAGGCCAGAGTGCTGTAATATAATGTCTTAAACATCAGCTTCCTTGAATAAATCTTAACATGCTGCATACTAAATTAACATTTAAGGCATCTTTTGTCCCCTGCTGGGTGAATGCCACATTCATGTCATATTGGATGGAGCAGCAGCTAAGAATTATTTAATCTACTAATTGTCTCCACAATGGTTTATATGATTAGTCAATACAAGGTCAGTGCTCATCGCAGCTTCTAAGAGCCCAGAGTGACATATTTAGATTACTTATTTTGTCTAACCAACAGTTCAAAACAAAAAGACTCTTCTTATAGTGTTATGAATGACAAAGAAAGCAGCAAAAAGTAAATTGATTATCAAACTAGTTTCCTATTGCTAATTGGCTAATCGTTGCGGCTCTTATATCGAAAAAATCACTATAACATACTAACTTGTATATTAAGTTTGAAAGCTATAAAATCAAACATGGTCACAACTGCCCTCAGTTTGTAACGTAAGCTTTCTGCTATAAATTAATTGTTTTCGAGCTGAAGCTGGAATAAACCTAATGACAACAATCATAACACATTGACAACACATTAAACAACTGCTTCCATAGGCTGAGTGGTACTTCTAATAATGAGTTAACTGATCTTTACATCTACATTTGGTGAAGTGACTCTTTATTGTCATATTTATAATGGAACTCCGGTTGTAACATCACTTTGAACCGCTTGTGTTACTTCTTTTCTTTTTCAGAGACATCAACCCTCACATCCCACAGTACATTTCATCAGTGCCCTGGTACATCGATCCCTCCAAAAGGCCCACACTAAAGCATCAGAGACCACAAAGTGAAACTGAGCAGCCGTACTCATCCATTGGAGAGTGGTACAAGAGAGGAGTGCAAGAGGTGAGAGTGAATCAATCAGTTATTTAATGTAGCAATTTCTAGTTCACTTAAAATTATCTTAATAGCTCTCTCTCTCTCTCTCTCTCTCTCTATCTCTCTCTTTGTTTTCTTCTTCAAACAGGGTTCTGTCACCACTAAGTTTCGTAAGGGAGCGTGTGAAAACTGCGGTGCCATGACACACAAGAAAAAGGACTGCTTGGAGGTAAAATGGATTAAAGTAATCATCTTACTCTAGAGATGAGCTTTCAGTCATTTCTAATGCTGTGCATTAAAAGAATGTCATATCTGTAATAAATAAAATGTAACTCTGACCTTCACTTTTGTCTCAGCGACCCAGAAAAGTTGGGGCAAAGTTCACAGGCACAGGCATAGCTCCAGATGAACATTCTCAGGTGTCAATTGACTTGGACTATGATGGGAAGCGGGACCGGTGGAACGGGTACGATCCTGAGGAACACCAGCGCATTGTGGAAGAGTACGCCAAAGTAGATCTGGTGAGCAGTCCAGTGGTAGAGTAAGCTTGGTTTAACACTATGAACAAGAGCCTCGTTTAAAAAAAAAAACCCAACTCAATTTAAAACAGGGCTTTTTTTTTGGTGCGTGAATCAAGCAAACGTATCAGAGATGCACCAAAGTCTGAAGTGATATATATTTGCAGCTGGGGCTGGGACGACGCGTCGACGTGAATAATTGTTTGCGTCGACACGTCGTCCCAAACAACCAAGGGAGTAGGCGAATATCCAGAAGTGGTAGGACCTGCGGAGGCTGAGAATAGCCCCTCTCACACAGAGACAGCACATTAACACTGCAGTGGCAGTTGGCCAATTCTCCGCTGTTGGTCATTCACACAGAGCCAAGCACCGCTGGAGTAAAGGTGAACCGCTGTTTAATTCACACAGAAAGCCGGCGCTGCAGCTCATAAAGAGGCGTGATGGTACATGTCATGATGATGACGTCTGTGTTTTCGAGGTGTTTCCCCAGTTTCCTCCTGTCAATCTAAATCCGCGGATAGTTTATAATCATATGGATGCTGTTAATGTGTAGTGATTGAGATCCTGACCCACCAAACATCCTGGAAAGTGAAAGAGTTACGTTTTTCACTCTAAATTACATAATTACATAATCGCCATCAGTAAACTGGACGCTCTCTGACTCTGTCACTCGCGGGGACGGAGGCTGTTTTCTGGGGGAAAGTTGACTGAAGTCTAAGTCCGGAGGGCTGATCGTCGTGGAGATTCATATCAACACAACCACTTGAGTGAGTTAAAGTTTTTTGCCAGTGACAAACGCGTTTTTTCGGGCAGAAATGTGACGAAGAGTCGGTAGGAGAGACGGAAGGAAAGACGCTTCTATATTATTCTATATGAGGTATTTTTTTCCTCATATAAGTTGCCAAAGACAGTTACAGTTACTACGTTACTTTTGTTTGGTCATGTAACGTTAAATTAATCATTAGATTGGTCGACTAATCGAAAAAATAATTGCCAGATTAATCGTTTGAAAAATAGTCGTTTGGAACAGCTCTATTTGCAGCGTTTCCCATCTGGTATGAAGGCTGTGAAAGACAATTGAAACTGTTTCATCTGCTTCCTGTTACCCACGTGAATTTGACTCTCCATTTGTTTCTGCCTCTCAGGCCAAACGGACACTGAAGGCCCAGAAGCTTCAGGATGAGTTGGCATCTGGAAAACTGGACCAAACTGTAAGTGTTCCGTAATGTGAAGATTCTAATAATAATGGATTCTATTGTTGTCTAATTTAAGAGGGAAAAGGCAAACTCCTATCTAGAAGACCGATCAATTCTTTTTTTTTTTTCTTTTTTTTTTTATCCTTTCTCTGCAGGAGCGGGAACACGACAGCGAGGATGAGGATGAAGATAAATATGCAGATGACATCGACATGCCCGGTCAGAACTTTGACTCCAAGAGACGAATCACAGTCAGGAATCTGCGTATCAGAGAAGACACAGCCAAAGTAAGAAACATGTCTGCAAACACAGTCCTTATCTCTGCTCTGAGCTATTGTTTTACTCACACTGTGGTCAAACTTTTCCATTTTTGTGTGGTGGACCATGTTCTGTTGCCTCTAATGTCTAATGAATTGTTGCTTTAACCCTGAGGCAACCAATAATTTGAACTTCTCCTGTCCTTGTCTCACAGTACTTGAGGAATTTGGATCCCAACTCTGCATACTATGATCCAAAGACTCGAGCTATGAGAGAGAACCCGTACTCCAACACTGGCATGAACCCTGACGAGTAAGTAACTTTGTTTCCTGATTGGTCAAACATTCTCAGTGGCCTACATTGAATAATAATATTAAATGTAACAATGCTGTTTTGTTTGACAGAGTGGGTTATGCTGGAGACAACTTTGCTCGCTATTCTGGGGCCACAATCACCATGGCTCAAACACAGTGTAAGTCACTAAGATATTTTCCAGCATATAGTATAGGACTCCAGCAAACTGGGATGCTGTGTAAAACAAAAAGAGAACAGAATGCAGCATTTACACATGTAACTATAGTCATAAAAGACAGTAAATAAGTAAATACAAATACATAATTTATTAAATACAGTATAAATACAAGATAATGTTGTAAAATTCAATTAAATCAGCACTATTTGATAATACAACACTGCAGTGATGTAAGTCAATTCGAGAAGTTAAGAGTGAATAACTATAACTAACTAAGTATAACTGACAACTAGCTAGCTACACCCAGTGGATGTAAATGGCCACCTAGTGGGTGATAGGGTTCACACGTAAAATAATAGGCTAGCGTCCTTCTCAAATCAAATAGGTGTAAGTCCCAGAGGGGCAGGTGTACACTACCCCCCATCCTGGAAATAATATGGTTTGGCTAGGGGATACACTGCTATCTGGTTCCGATATAAAAGGTCAAGATTGTGATTGTTGGAATTGTTTTCCCTGCCAAAACATGTCTACTGCTCTGATATAGCACGTTAGATATGAGATGAGGCACTGAAGGCTGAGTAGATTAGGTTCCTGTGTATGTATTTGTACTGTACCGTGTAAATAATTCTCATTTCTTCATCTTGTGACAGTGTTTGCCTGGGAGGCCTATGAGAGAGGCTCTGAGGTGCATCTGCAGGCCGACCCCACCAAGCTGGAGCTGCTCCACAAGTCCTTCAAGGTCAAGAAGGAGGACTTTAAAGAGAAACAGAGGGATGGCATCCTAGAGAAGGTACACAGCTCAAATCTTTTGTGAATGGCAGCTGCCTATTAATTGCATTTCCCACTGCAAAATGGATCTGGAAAATCTAGGCTACAGTCTGTGTCCAAGTGTAACGTCGGTTTATAATGCAAGCAGAGACGCGTCTTTAAGGGTTCAATATGTATCTCGCAGTCCATAGTTGCACAGTATACAGGAGATTTAAGTAGTCATTCTGGCTGAGGAGTTCATTAAAGCTGTTTCTGCTTTTGTGCAACAATCAGTATGGAGGCGAAGAGCACTTGGATGCACCGCCACGGGAGCTGCTGTTGGCCCAGACGGAGGACTACTTGGAGTACTCCCGTCACGGCGCTGTGCTAAAGGGGCTCGAGAAGGCAGTGGCTCGCTCCAAGTATGAGGAGGACGTGCTCATCAACAACCACACTGTAAGGACACCAGGGCCACCATGGAAAACTACTTATTGACTCATTTTGTTTGCATTATTCTAAAATAATCTTCTTTCTTTAGTGTATTTGGGGCTCCTACTGGAGAGATGGCTTCTGGGGATTCAAGTGTTGTCACTCCATGGTCAAACAGAGCTACTGCACAGGAGACACTGGAGTTAGAATTGTAAGTGGATGTACTAATAGGGATCAAGGGCTGTTTTACTTTATAGTTTTTCAACTTACATGCTGTTTTTGTTCTCTTTGTGACCTGAAGAGCAACACAGACTGTGTCCCATTTGAGGAGGGACTGGTTGAGCCTCAGGAGGAAGAAGAAGCACCCAAGTCTCTGCTGGAGGCAAGTGACTGTTAATGATTATCTATGTGTTTGTATTTTCAGTGAAAATGTAGGTGTAATTCTAATGTTTTTAATCTCCAGATGCATCGGGATAAGATGAAAGAGAAGAAGAAGAAAAAGAAGAGCAAAAAGAACAAGAAGCACACCTCTGACAGCAGTGATTCAGAGGATGAAGAGAAGAAGAAGGAAAAGCTGAAGAAGGTAAAGTTATTTTTGTGTTCATCTGTCTGTATCTCCAGTTTAGCTCATTTTTTTTTTTTGTGGCTGATCTCCAACCTGTTTCCTCCTCCCAGGCACTAGAGGCAGAGGATAAGTGGGTGAAGCACGTAGACGCAATAATGCAGATAGATGAGAGGAAGAGGCCGTACAACAGCCTTATGGAGGTGAAGGCACCCACAGAGGAGGAGCTGGAGGCCTTCCGCATGAAACGCTGCAGAGCAGACGATCCCATGGCTTCATTTTTGGGACAGTGAGCTGTTCTTCATCCCTGCAGACACCCCTCAAACCTCCCCAAGGACTCTAGAGGACTCTGCCAGAGCTGCTGCTCGGTGGAAATAAGACTCATCTTGTAAACCTACAGCAGGAGTTTGTGTTTGATTTACAATCGTGACAGAATTGGTGTACATCTTTTGTTCATTTCATACTTCAAACTTTGTGTTTTTGATGCTGCAGGCTGATAAAGCATCAGTGATGAGAGTGTTTGATTTCTACTTAACAGTTCCGCGGTAAAATGTACAATTTTCTTAGATCTTGCAGCCACCCTCAGTTGTAGTCATTTGAGGATGATAACTACTTTTACTGGGATTAATGCATTTTTTATAATAAAATATATATTTGTCTGAATACTTTGTGTTTGTGTAAACAGTTCAAGTTTTTATTTTATTTACATAGACAATGAACATTGATTAACATCACTGTTAGTGCGCTGGTGTTATCAATAGGGCTGCCGCTAATGATCTCATGGCTGATACCGATGAGATAACTGATAATTAGCTTTTTTTGTATTTTTAAAAGAAGTTCCTTACCTGAAGTTTATGCTTGGGTTGAGGGTAAGAAAATCTTTTGTGTCACAAAAGATTGAGAAACCAGAAAATATTATATTCTATCTCCTTCCTTTTGTAGCTACTGGTAGGATCTCGCCTCAGTGTCTCATAGGGGTTAATGTCACTAAGCAGATCAGTGACTTTGGTATGGCAGTCTGCTGAGCACTTAAATGTCTAAATATTAGGGATCCTTTGTATCTACAGTAATGTCGTATGTAACAATGTCTTCTCACTGTGGGACATCAGAGCAAAAGTACTGCATTTTTAAATTTCTTTATCAGCAATCAGAAACACTGATACCGATAATCAGAACCAGAATGCTGAATATCAAATAAGTAGGTAGTTATAAAACCATGGTAACACTTCTGTTACCATGGAAAAGCATCCATAACCATGAAGAAGTGTCCGTAACCATGGAGACGCGTGTAACATTGGAAACATGTCCGTAACCCTTGAGACATGTCCGTAACCATGGAAATGTATCAGTAACCATGGAGACACAACGGTAAAAAATGATCCAAATGAATTATCAAGATTGCTGGGGATTAAATTAATAGTTGCCAACTAATTGATTCATTGATAAATTTTTGCATCTCTAGTTACCAAAAATAATTTTTAGTAATTTCAACCAAGATGTTAAATTATCCACCTGAAATAATGCTCATTTATTAAGTCATTAATGATGGATAGAGAAGTATTGTGTGACATATGAATATGAAAGACTGAAAGAAGAAATGAATAATATAAGTCATCTGTTGTCACAATTTGCAAGGAACAGATCTCAGCTTTATGAGATCGATGTACATTGATTCATAAATAGCAGTGGGGTTGCACGTGAGTCTAACAGTTAACTCACTCAGGAAGTGTTTTGGAGATCACTGATGTGATATCAAATGCTTGTTGTCACTGTCATACAAGTTAAATATTATTCCAACTCATTTTAATTCTTTGATGGCTGTAGGATTTTGTGATCACAAGGAAACCTGCAACACAAAATCAGTTTATATAATTCATGTTCACATGGTTCCAGTTAAAGGTGAATGCATTAGAGTGCTCAGCTCCAGGCACCGCCTCACCCAACAGCTGCAACACTTTTATTGGTCTCTCAGCTATCAGCTTTGCGATAAACACATCTGGTAACATTCACAGTGCATTCTATAAACTTGTGCAGACCACCTTGTGCTGTTTGATTCTGAACAAAGTTGTAACTTGACTTTGTTCTCTATGTTTTATCATGTCTGTGATATAGTGTCCTGTTTTCCCACAGTGTGAGCGTGAACACTTGGTGCGTCACCACTTCAGCTGTACAACACTGCTGCACTGACTTGAATTTAATGACATCATGGTGAAAGTATTTTTTGGCAGTGTAAACAGGGCGGATGTTATGGACCGTGATTCACTGGGCTGCACATTTCTCTGCCGCACTTCTTTCACAGAATGAAATCTCACCGATTATTGGAAAATCATGTAAGAGAGTTTGTGCACTCTCATGCAGAAAAAGGACTTGGACAGAGCTGAAAAATGCCCATGGGTGATAATTTCTCAACTGGTGAGTTGTTTCTCCATGTTTTGGAAAAGGCTGGTTCACACCCTTCTCAAAAACATGCCTTTAACGCCATCATTTGCTTTGATTTCTGCATCATTTATGTATTATTTATGTGTGTATCTCTCATCAGGCATTGAGTCACAGCATATTACTGACCACAACATTTATACAATAACTGCTCAACATGTTTTTCCTCTGATTCTAGTTGTAGATAATATGCATGTACTCTCTGCTCTCCTGTTCAGTCTCTTTAACTGGGCAAATCATCTGTTTGTGACTAACTCAAAACTGAAACAAGTATATTGTTGTGAACAGTTACTTTTTCTCTACAGGGACCATCATGCTCCACAAGTGTGTGATGTTCTGTTTGCTGTCAGCTGTCTTCTCCCAGTCAACGAATGCCTCACTCAAGAAAGGTCGAAACATCACCATCCACTCCTCCCAGCTGGTCTGCAGCCTGCCAGGCCCAGCGGGGCCTGCAGGGAACCCTGGAGCCCCTGGATCACCAGGATCCATGGGTCCCATGGGTCCCCCTGGGAAGGATGGCCCAGATGGGAAAGATGGAGTGAAGGGAGAAAAGGGAGAGGGAGGTATTTACTCACTGACTGACAACATATTTTAAAAAAGAAATTCAACATTATACAACATGGTTTGTATAAGAATCGCTTAGAAACATGATCTTTGTGTGTGTGTGTATATATATGTATCAGTATATGTATATGTATATATATATACATATACATATACATGTACCATGTAACAGGTAAGACAAGAATAACAGTAATTTAAGGTTATTTCTGTCGGATCCCACCGACAAGGAGGTACAGCCAATGCCAACAGAACAAATGGTTGAATACATGTTAACCTGATACACTCCAGTGCCATAACTAGGAGACAGGTTCCACCAGAGCAGACAATAAACTGCAAGGTATAAAATCAGATCGTGGTGCTTTTCAGGCTCTTAGTTTTTGTGTTGAATATCTGAGGATATTGTGCTAAGCCATAAGATATCAGTCCTTCATCATTTTGCATCTGTTATCAGGTGATCCAGGGAGGCCCGGGAACCAAGGCAAGCCAGGCGTGACAGGGCGTGAAGGTGTCATCGGCAAGGCTGGACCTCGAGGACTGAAGGGACTTCGAGGAACACCTGGGACGGCTGGAAAAATAGGACCAAAAGGAGAGCAGGGTGACAAAGGTGAGCAAGGAGCTCCTGGAGGCTGCAACTGTGGCAGTACAGCCCGATCAGCATTCTCAGTGGCGGTGACAAAGAGCTATCCCAAAGAGAGACTACCAATCCGTTTCAGCAGGATCATGCTGAACGAGGGAGGTCACTACAATGCCAGCAGTGGGAAATTTGTCTGTGTCATCCCTGGGGTCTATTATTTCACTTATGATATCACTCTGGCCAATAAGCACCTGGCCATCGGGCTGGTCCACAACGGACAGTACAAGATCAAGACGTTTGATGCAAATACAGGGAACCATGACGTGGCATCTGGTTCTACTGTTCTCCATCTGCAGACGTCAGACCAAGTGTGGCTGCAGATCTTCTACTCTGAACAGAACGGACTCTTCTTTGACCCTTTCTGGACAGACAGCACCTTCACAGGCTTTCTTATCTATGCTGACCAGGACTATCTCACTGAGGCTGATAGAAAAGCTAATGCTCAGGATGGAAGTTAATACTATCATCCTGAAACATGTTTATTTTATCCTAATAACTTGTAATTTCAAAATGTTGTAAAAATACACACTGGAAGAGACAGCTGAACTATGGTAGACTTCTTCAGTGTATTTCAGTGTTTAACATGTTCTGACACCAGGGGGCGCTCAAGGAGAAGGGACAGTCAACCACAGTTGGAATCAACTCAATTTAATTTATTATTGAAAAGCCAAGTGTTTTGCCTCCTTCATAGTGCTAAAACGGATAAAATATATTTCCAAAGATTTCTCCAATAAGTAACAGATTGAGTTTCCTTTAAATTTATCTAAGGTCTACAAGTCTTGTGACATTTTTTTGCTCTTTCATAAAAAAGTAGCACAAAGCCATCTTCTGTCATGCAGAAGATATTTTAAATAGCAAAAAGCAACATCAAATTGCAAGTTGTTATATGATATTAAACCAATATAAGTTTTTCTGTGTGTGGCCTACAGTCAATAAAAACAAAGACATTGATATATATACCCATATTTTAATACATTGCTGTATTATATAT
>OMLP01028973.1:0-10203 GCA_900302685.1 Spondyliosoma cantharus | reverse complement strand
GTTGTTCCTCCTCGTCATGTTTGTTTACACTTATTAACACTGTGCTTATTTTACTACTAATGATGTTTTAATTACTGAAAATCACCTCCAAAAACTTTTAATGAATTCACATGAGTATTAATGTTGCATTACGTTACAGTATATTACAGTATATTACATTATATTACAGTATATTACATTATATTACATTACGTTACAGTATATTACATTATATTACTGTATATTACATTATATTACATTACGTTACAGTATATTACAGTATATTACATTATATTACAGTATATTACATTATATTACATTACGTTACAGTATATTACAGTATATTACATTACATTACAGTATATTACTGTATATTACATTACATTACATTATATTACAGTATATTACTGTATATTACATTATATTACAGTATATTACAGTATATTACATTACATTACAGTATATTACTGTATATTACATTACATTACATTATATTACAGTATATTACTGTATATTACATTATATTACTGTATATTACATTACATTACGGTATATTACTGTATATTACATTACATTACGGTATATTACTGTATATTACAGTATATTACATTATATTACAGTATATTACATTATATTACTGTATATAACACTATACTAAATATTACAGAATAGACTGTGTGTATCTTTATTTGTCAGCTGCATGTTTGGTCGTATGATTCTTATTATTTAAATGTGTTTTAAGAGAAAAAATAACAATTTAAAGTGATAAATCAGAAACAACATGAAGCTTAATCAGACGTCAGCCATCTTGGCTCCAAGCCTCAGTGTGTTGGATTAATATGTGTGTGTGTTTGCTCTCTCTCTCTCTCTTTTCGTCCCTCCCTGTAGCCGTACCCGACTGACATCACCGGCCAGCTCAACCTATCAGATCCCTCCGTCAGCACCGTGGTCTGAGAGAGAGAGAGAGAGAGAGAGAGAGAGAGAGAGAGAGAGAGAGAGAGAGAACGAGAGAGAGCTTCACTGCTGCTGCTGAGCCACACACACACACACACACAAACTGACCCTCTGGACACACACACATTAAACACACACACACGACAGACTGGGCGTCCTGTGGGACAGGAAGGAGAAATGACAGCATCACACTGTGCCAACACACACACACACACACACACACACACACACACACTCTTTACAATCTGTTTATAAATCACACCATCTGTTATACAACACACACACACACACACACACACACACACACTCGCCTTGCTCGCCACTTGTAGCTGTCTCAAACCAGAGGGTCTCTTATTTTGAAATAACTGTTTTGTCTTTAATGTTGTACAGATGATTCTGTTTCCTGTCCGTCACACTGATTGATCGCACTGACTCATCAATACACCCGATCAGTGGTTGAACACAAACTGGTTCATGTCGCCGGAAACTCGAACTCCTGAAACACACACTGGACCTGTCGATCAATCGGAGACCTGTCGATCAATCAGGGACCTGTCGGTCAATCAGGGATCCAGATGATCCATTGACAGGTTCCTGATTGATCAATGAAGGACCTGTGAATAGATCCGGGACCCACCTATCCAACACGGGACCTGTTGATTGATCGATCAGGGACCTAATCAGTGATCAGAGTGTGGTAGGTGGGCGGAGCCTCTGGAACAGGAAGTGTCTTCAACACAGAACCACTGACATCTCCTGGATCACTGAACCGGGATCTGTCACCGCTGAGGCTCATGGGTAATGAAGTCTTTCGAGGGGACAGTTTGGTTCAGTGATTCGGGAGTTTTGTTCAGTTTTTATGTTTCAGTGTTTTCACTGATTGAGACACGTTTATGTTTATTACATTTATTTATTATATTTATTACTGACGTGTTTATTTATGAATATTTCTTCTTCACTTTAATGACGGCTGAGATGATGAAGGATGTGAACCTCAGCTGAAAGCTCCCAAAGAAATCAAAGTTTTATTAAAAGATGTCCTGCTCATGAACACAAACATCTGATTTTAGATTTTAACTTTATTTAACACGAACAAACACTCTACAGGACATAATCTACTTTTATACTGAAAATATTTCACAAAGCCTTTTTGAGTCCCAAAAGAAGAAAAACTAAACAAAACAAAGATCTCGACTGAGAAAAAGATTTTTGAATTCATTCAGTTTAATTAAAACGTGTAAATCTGTAACGAGTTCATCTTCTGTCACTCGCAGCATCGTGACTTTTTATTCAACATTTCTGAAATTACACTTTTATTTTGACAGAAACTTGTTAATTAACCCTGTGGTGATTTTATATTGATTTGATTTTGTGTTTATATTTACTTTTCTGACACGATGTTCCAGAATCTTCTTCACACTGCCAGAAACATTTAATTGAATTTTTGTTTGATTCATTTATGAAATAGATTATTGTGCAACATTAGTGTCTTTAAACACTGACAGCATCTTTAAAATGAGTTCACCGTGTTAAAAATCACTTCCTGAACCAGAGGCTCCGCCCACCGTCCCCCTGACGGTCCCAGGGCATGATGGGACTTGTAGTCAGCGCTCCACCTCCACTGTGTCTCTGCCGATGATGTCATTCTCTGTCTACCTCCACGATGCTGTAATCAACCTGCCAACAGTAACGATGTCCTGTGAGAACCTCGTAGCTCCTCACAGGCCGGCGCACACCGGCTGCTGGAGTTAGGAGGTTTTCACGCCGTCTCTAAAGTTTAACGTCCGATACCAATAAAGTTGATCTAGTAGAAAACACACGACAACCCTGAGAACAACCGTCCACCTGTAGGATGTTTAACCTTATTTTAAAATGTCAGAAGGTGTTTTACTTTTGATTTGTGTCGCCTGCAGGGACGAAACACTTTGTCTGCGTTCATGAAGCTTCAGGTTCATCAGGAACGCTAACGATCACTGTGGCTAATGCTCAGATAGCAGCTAAAGCTAACAGGCTAGTTGCGTCTGTAGATGAGCAACACAGCTAACGCTAATGCTAATGTACCATATAAATCCTTACTTTCACTGCTTGCTGTACCTAAACTACTGCTAATGCTAACAATGCAGCAATGCTAACAATGCAGCAATGCTAACGCGTCACAGAGGGCTATAAACCTTCGATCACATGACACGTTTGATTAATGATTTAATTATCCGTGTCAGAAAATAAAACTGTAAATATTTGTCCAACCAAGAAAATCCAAAATATTTACATTTCAGATGAAATCATCAGAAGAAGAAAAATAAAAGAAAGAAATCTTTATCTTTCCTTTAACTTTACTCATTAAACAATTAGCTGCTTTTATTCTTAAGCAATGTAATAATAATAATAATAATAATGATAAAGTGTCATAAATAGTGTGTAAATAAAACATCATCAAATGTCCTGATTGTCTAATCAAGATCATAAACTAAATTCAGATAATTAATTGTTCATTTCTCTTAAGATGGACTCTATTATATATTCTTCTTCATCTCTAATCTTTACTAATTATGTAATGATGAAGATGATGAAGATGGCACACTTTAGACTCCACGCCGTGTGGAAACAGGTAACGAGGTACATTTATTTTCATGTTTTGAAACAGTTTAAATCATCTGTTTTAGAAAATGTTGTGGTCACTTCCTGTGGACTTCACATTAAGAGCGTTGATAAAACGAGACTCCTCTTCTGTTCAGACACTGATGTAACAACAGGAAGTGAACCAAACAGCTGAGGGCTTTTCATCACGTCTCTGCAGGCTGATCTCAGTGAGACCTGAAGTGACTCTCTGACCTGCAGGTGTTCTCAGGTGAAGGTCTGAACAGCAGATATTGATCAGATGTTTAGTGATTATTGATCTCAGCTGTGGTTGGTTGTTCTCAGTGACGTCGCCTCACTCACACATTCACACTGACGCTGTGTTAACGTGGAGCTGCACCAGCCGGGAGTCACTTCAAACCTTCATCACATCGTCGCGTCACTGGATTTTACTGATTTGGGATCAATACAGGACCACAGGAGATCCGTGACTGTTTGAGTTTGCACATGAAACATGAAGCTGCAGACTTTAAACAGGTCGTCTTCAGGAGACGCGTCGCGTTTTATATTTCAGCTGCTCGAACAGAAACATCCAATAATCTGCAGCCGCACACGAACAAACATCTGCAAACATCTAGATTAGAATTAAACCACAAAGTAGAAACAAACAGAAGAAATACAGAGAACCCTGTATTATATTTACAGACAGATTATATAAACATCTACATACAAACATGTAATATCAGTGTAATAAACTGCAGTCAGTATCGTCAGTGAGGAAAAATCAGACTTGTTATTATAAAAGTGTTAAAATCAGATGTTTAATGGATCAGGTGATTTTCAGAATAATTATGAAATGTGAATTGACTCAGATCTTTAAATTCATCTTTTTTTAAATGGAGTTCTGTTCAGTCTGAGGAGAGACGGAGTATCTTCTTCTTTAATTAACATTTATTTTGACAGGAACAGGAAACATTATCTTGTGATGATCTGAATTATTAAAACATGAATAATGTTATAAATGCTGACTCAGCATGATGCTGTTCTATGTGAAGACAGAACAGTTTAATGGAAACGCCGCTCGCTGTCGGCCATGTTGTTTTATCATCACAAACTGCAGCCAAAGGTCTTTATTTCAACATTTCTGTTTGACATGTCGAAATCTCCAAATATCCAGACGGGTTGATAAAAAACAACCTTTGAGTCACTTAAAGAGAAATAAACGAAATGTTGAACTGAACAGACACACTGAGCGCCAACAATCCCACAATGCAGCAGTGAGTCTGAGGACGACCTGACAAAGTGACAGCTGCATGAAGGATGTCACGGATGAAGATCTGAGTGTTTTCAGTGTGTGTGACACCAGTGTCACCAGTAAACGAGTCAGATTTCAGATTTCCTGGTTAATTGAGACACAACAGACACATCTGATCAATTAAAGAATCAATCAAGAATTCAAACGAAATGAAAAAAACAGAAACACCAAAAGTTCGATCTGAGGGAGTGTAGAACTATTTACGGTGTAGAGTTCTGATTAAAGAGAAGCAGGAAGTGACAACAGATGCTAATGCTAACAAGCTAACATTGCAGAGGGGCCCTGAAGGCAACACCAGTATGATGACATCATCCCGAGACAGCGAGTTAAAGTTTAACGTCTTCATTTATTATTTATTCATTTATTTCTGATGATTTTCTGCTGACATGATTAAAACAGAAAAATATCGACAGCTGATTCAGTTTCATCAGAATCAGAAAAAACTTTATTGTCCAAACGAAAACATGAACGTCGTCTCCGGCTGTGCGTCAGTTATTGATCGCTGATGAACTCTGAACAGGTTTTACATTCAAAACTGAATCCGTTGTTTGAAGTCGATCCGTGTTGGTGCAGCTCACCCTGAACGTTACATTCTGATGTCATCATGTGATGTCATCATGTGATGTCATCATGTGATGTCATGTGGTTTTATTTTTTCTTGTTTGTTGTTTTCTTGACATTCCTTTGTTTTGGATGTAAAGCACTGAGTCTGATGATGATGATGATGATGATGTCATCTCACTGCTGTCTGTATTCACTCTGTGAGCTGATCTGAGGTCAGTTTGTTGAACAGCTGCAGTTTCTCTGTGATGTTTTGGACTCTTGTGTCTCGTAAACACTGAAACTGTAGAAGAAGAAGAAGAAGAAGAAGAGGACGTGTCCCTCCGTCTGTGCAGCACGGTCGACCTCTGACCTCTGCAGGAGTGGGCCTGGTGGTCTGAGGGTTCATTCTGCCGTCTCTGATCGTCACGTCTGTTGTCATGACGAAGCGTCTGAACCAGGAAGTGACGCGTGTCTGTGAATCTTCTGCAGAGAAAAATGTTGATTTGGTTCAAATTATTATAAAATAGAATTAGAAACCTGAAGTAAATGTTTAGTGAGAGCTGAGTGAACGTCTGTACAGCGTGTCATGATCGTCCACATATATTCAGAGTGTCAGTAATAAACATTTACTGAGGTCACATGGAGTCACGTCTCATTTCAGCTACTCTAATCTGACCACTTTTTTCAGTAACAAGTAATCTAACACAGCAACACAGACACAAACAACATGGAGGGAGGAGAGAGATGCACGTTTTCTAACCAGAAATACAGTTGAGTTTGTGTCAGCTAAAGATGAGAATATTAAGGTTGGTTGTACTCTGTGCTGGGGACAAAGTGCTATCATGCTTCAAAAACACAACCTCAAATTTGGAGTCGCAGCACAGTTAAGTTTGCAGAGCAAATCCAATCAGGTGGTGTTCAGCCGAGAGCAAAGCCACGGCCTCGACTTCTGCAGGAGGTCCTCCACCACCCAAACAACAGAAGCTGGACTTCGGTACAAATCAAGTAAGTGGGGGAGAGTTGAAGAAGTTGGTCGGGTGGTGTGTTGTAGAGGAAACGCTGCCCTGAAACACGGTTGACTCGCCCTCGTTTCTGCCATAATAAATAAGATCCTGCTCCTGTCAGTGCCGAGCTCGGCGTTACTGTTAAAAATGCACTTCCAATAAAGTGAGTATCAGCAAAACCAGTTGTGATTTTCATGTTGAGGCGGCGGGGTGTTGCTGCTGAATGTAACTAATGAAGTAATATATATAGTATAAATATAGTAAACAAGTAATCAGTAAAGTAACTAAGTTACTTTTTAAAGGAGTAATCAGTAATCAGATTACTTTTTCAAGGTAACACTGGTCAAAGAACATTAAATATTAAATATGGAAGTATAAAGAAGTAAAAAATAGAAATACTGGAGTAAAGTACAAGACCCTCAAACTTGTACTTGAGTAAATGTACTTAGCTACATTCCACTGGATACACAATGAGCCTCTAAAAGACGACCAGTGCTGTAAAAAGTATCCGACAGTCGTACTCGAGTAAAAGTAAAGATGTGGTGTTAAAATATTACTTTGTAAAAGTGAAAGTAACAAAAAGTATCTGATATTAAATGTACTTCAGTAAAGTAACTGATCCATATAAACTGTGAGTCAGCTGATCGTCACAATCTCTGTTTTTATCTGATTGATGAGAAAATCCAGGTTCAAGGTGTTTTGGTTCTGTACACACGGCCCGCCCATAAAGTCATTCTCTCATTTTTCATTGGACGCCTTCAGCTTTGATCCCAGCACGTCTTCAGCGTGATGTCGTTTCTATTAGCTTATGTAACGTGTTAAGAGTTGGATTCATTTCTCGATCTTGTGCTGATGACGGGTGAGTCGGGCCGCTGCGTACCGTCTTCTCCAGCACATCCCAAAGACTCTCAGTGGGGATCAGGTCTGGACCCTGTGGTGCTGATAATGATGTCTCATGCTCCCTGAACCCGTCCTCCACAGTTTGAGCCCAATGAATCGTCTTGGAATATGTTGGTGTCATCAGCAAAGAAAAGATCCACTGATGGAAAAACCTGACCAACTGAATCAACCCCAGACCCAACAGCGCCACACAGGCTTGTACAGTCGGTGCTCGGCATGATGGGTGCAGCTGAAACATATTGATCCCTGCAGTAATGATCCAGTGGAACCTGTTGTTACCCTGCACACACGATCCAAAAGATGGTCGGCTGCCTCGCACTGGAAGAACTACTCAGTTCCCGTTGTCTCCAAAAAGCCCAGAACATTATAAAGGAGGTCAGTCCCTGTTTGAACAGATCAATAAACACCAGGACAAATAGACTCAAACACAGCTTTTATCCACCTGCAATAAGAAATAATGTGAAATGAGTCAATGCAATGACAGAAAGTCTGTCCTCCAGTGTTTGTGTCTCAGTTCTGTGTTCAGCAGCAGGAGTTCAGCTGTTGACTCTCAGTCTGAAGGTCACGGTAGCTCCGCCCCCAGGAGGTGAGCGCTCATCCACCTCCACCGCTGCTCCTCACATCAACCCTCCACTTCACCAGGTAACCCTCTGCAGGAGGAGAGTGTCTGCACCTGATCAAGGTGATTAATGATCAATACATCAACCCTGAGCAGCTGCTCATGATCAGCTCATTATTGATCATTTTGTTTCCTTCTGATCAGCTGCTGTCAGAGACAAGGAGAGGTGGAGCCACACCACAGCAGAAGATAAGGAAGAAGGAACCAACGAAGAAGAGCACAGAGAGGTGAGTGGTGATGTCACTCTGACTCACAGGAGGGAGCTGTGATGTCACAGTTTGGGGTTTTACTTGAACAATTTCCTGTTTTATTTTGTAATGAACATTTTTATTGAAGTTTGATAAATAATACAGACAGGGAGAGATTGATTCTGTCACTCAGGGAGCCATCAGGCCAGAGATTTACTCCTTAAGTGTTTATTAAATGAGTTGAGTATAAAAACAGAAACACAACAAATGAAACAACAAAACAACACAAACAAAATCATGGACCACAACACTGACAGCATTGCATTATCAAGGCAACCATTAACTTAAAGACAGCCAGTAAAAGGGCTCCAAGTAAACATATATTGATCCAGTACGTCACCTCTCGTAGGCAGCTCACTGTGTCGTCCGTTCTTCATAAGGAGGTATTTTCTCCTCCGGTGTCTGAGAAGTATCCGTGTTGTGAGAGCCAAAATAATCCATCTTCTCTCAAAACACGAGACGTCACTGTCCTGAAGCTCAGTGTTCGATCTCAAGATGGACAGTTTTGCAGAGGTTTGGAACTTTTTGTGCAGGACTTCAAATATAATCTGATGGATGTTATTCCTGCCGTCCTTCAGTGCCGGACATGTGCAGAGTATATGTAGTATAGAGGCACCGTCACATCTGAGGCAAGAGTCAACTGGTATTAAAGGGATAGTTCGGGCTTTTTGAAGTGGGGTCATATAAAGTACATATCTATAGTCGGTCTGTTCTCTACAGTAACTGCCTCAGTTTGGAGAAGCAGAGAGCCGCTCCAGCCCAGACGCTCAGCTTTGTACTGCAGTGAACCGAGTCCAGATGAAAGGTGAATTTTAACCACCTAAAACAATCTATATCAGTTCAAGTGTACGTTGTATAGAGAAAATTCACACCACTTTCTCTATACTCTCTATACTGTAATGTGTTATGTAATTATGGTCCAGCAGCGTACAATGCATGAGCAGTACAATTTTAACTTTACAACAAGGCACACATGCTAACAGGCTATCAACAGGCTAATAACAGGCTAACAACAGGCTAATAACAGGCTAGCATGTCAAAAGACTAACAACATGCTAAAAAGCTAGCTGCTTCCCTCTGCTTCCAGTCTTTATGCTAAGCTAGGCTAACCTCAGCCTTACAGCAGCATGTTATTGATCTTCCTCTCTGATGAACCCAAACAAGCAGAGAGAGAAGGAGAAGAACTGTAGAGAAACCCTGATGTGTGGTGTATGAAATGAAACCAGTCTCGCTTGCTGGCTTTCATTAACCCAGCTCGCTAGACCCCAACATCTCCGGTCACCTCTGACGAACACCACGCTGTGTCTGACCTCCATCAGTCTTCACAACACAATCAAAAAATCTGGTTATTGCCAAGCAGGTTTTCATGACAGTGAGAGAAAGAAAAACCAACGACTGCAAGAGTCAAGATTCATAAATCTAAAATTGAGACGTCATGGTGATCTGCCTCGTCTCTCGTCCACACCTTTCTCCAGGTGTGTTTTGCTGTTGAAAGTCTTTGTCATTCACTGACTTCCGTTCGTGTTCCACAACGTCACACACGGTGCAGATCATCATTTCCTTTAAGTCCTCGGCAGTGATTTATGTTGTACAGAAGATGTATATTCATGACTGAGCTGTGACCGGTGAAGCTCACAGAACATGATGGTTGGTCAAATCTGCCTTAGATGGACGAGACTGAAATCTGTTTGGATCCGACTGAGTTCATGACTAGAGGCTGGATGTGTTTCTGCTTCATGAGAAGTTGTTTTCATCTCTGTGTCATATTTTGCAGTGCGATGGCAGGTTGGATGAAGAGCTGGAGGAAACTGAGGATTGTGATCCTCTTCAGCCTCCTCAGCCTCACTGAACCGTTCGGTAAGAGATGTTTCACCTTTTAACAGATTCAGGCTGTTGAATCTAGTGACTCATAGAATGTGTTGATACATAAAATCATCTGTCCCGAGTGATCCAATCAGTGACCACCTGTGATCTGATGTCACTTCCTGCTCTATATGCTAATAAACTCGTCCATCACTGGGACAAACAGACTCCATGTTTTTTACGCAAAGAAATGACTTTATA